>JAKCPI010009690.1:0-15321 GCA_023213315.1 Euborellia annulipes
TTTACAAGCCTCGAAAAATATTTAATCAAAGTTATCATTAATAAAATAAGATTTAAATAAAATCTAATTTTGCAATGATATTCTATTTCTTTCGTAATATAATACTTTATTTATAAAATATTTATAAATTCATTAAATAAAGGTTGTTGAAACATATACACAATACCGGATCGTACGCCCAGATTGCGCTTCCTGTGTGGCTTAGCAAAAACGCCTTTCGCCGCGAAATGCGCGCGTAGCCTGAGCGTCGCGAATTTCGCGTTCTGTCTGTTTGAGCCTTTAGACTTCAAAAAAAATAAAAAAAAAAATTGAAAAATAAGGGAAACCCTATTAAACATGTAGGCCTATGTAATATATAGAAGAGCAAGTACTGGATTCATGACAAAAATTTGATGTCATGATTTAGACGAATATACACGTTTTGAGGTCTCCTGAGTCCTAAAATGATCTCAAACTTTACTGATGTACTGGTACTTTTTCAGATTTTTCGATTTTCACAAATTTGGTTCAAATGATTTTATTTAAAATTCATAAATAAATTATTTTTTAGATCTTTTTTAAAATCTCTACTCTCATTTCACCCTCAAAATTGTTCGAAGACAACATAAATATTCTCTTTTGATTAAAAATTTTACTTCTTGAATTCTAATGCATTACCGGGAATTAAATAAATGTCGACACAAAAAAATCTGTTGTGACAAGCACAGAACACTACTTTCAATTACCGAATGTAAGAGGAAGTTGTGTGCCGTGCGGTCATTCACACCAGAATTTTTTTATGCATTTCAAAGATTATCTAAAAATAATAGAAAAGACCGATATGAATTTCCGAGACAATTTTTTTATTTTTTGGTTGAAATGAAATAAACTACCAACTTCTTTTTGGGAAATTATATTCGATAATATATTTTGCTTACAAAAATAAGAAAAAACTTTTATACAATCACTTAAAACTTTCTATCAAAAACATGTATGTAATTAAAAGAAAAGTTTATTTTTTTACATCAACTTCAAATAGAGTTTATTTTAAATTTATATGTATTTCTACTAAATACATAGATGTATCTAGCTCTATCTGTTGTTAACCGGACGAACCTCACATTTCTTTCATTCAAATACATCGTATTTGACCGGAAAAAATGCTGTTATAAAGGGAATGCCATACCTGTCTCTACTCAAATGCTTCGATTTAGTTGTCTCAAATACTGCGTTTTTGAACCAATTGAAATGTTCTTAACTCAAGAGCGGATTGACCAAATACGTGGCGTATTTGGGAAAAAAACTTCATTTTTTTCAGTGTAGAAACAGTCATTTATTTATCAAGGACGTAAGTAAATAGGCTAAATTCAAATATTATTTTATAAACAATATATATACTGATATTAATCTTGAAGAATAGAATTTTTAGAAAGGACCCATTTCACCCCTGACCTTGTTCTAATGAAATCCTAACAGGAAATAACGTAAATGGACCGTGAGATTTTAATAATAATATTATAATAATTATTATTTTTTTTTTATCTTTTAATTGTGATCTTTCAAGTTGATGGAATTACATGTCTCTCGTCAATATTTGGAAATTATGTTAATAATTTAAATAATATTTTTATCCTTTTTTATTTTTAGCCGATCAGCTGCGGTGTTCTTTTGTAAGAAAATGTTAGGTAAAGCCTCGGATAGGTGGATACGAGAAATCAACGTCCCTCGGTTGCCATCGGTATAATTTATTTAAATCTATATATAATAATAGCGGAGTGTCCGTCTGTCTGTCTGTCACGCTCTGTTTGATCAACTCCCGTTGGAATTTTGAAACTAAATTTTGCAGTCTTATAAAGAACGTATGGAGAATCCAGGAAAAATACTCGGGTCCCGAAATTCCTATAACTTTTTGAGTTATTAATTCCTCAAGTTTCAGCCATAAACATATTCACAGATCAGTTTAATTTTTTTTTTTTCCTCTCGGCTGCAAAGGCCTTTTAGGGATTTATAGTACAGTACTAGCCGCACCGACCGCCTTCGGCGAGCTCCGAAGGTCGCGATTGGCGTTTTTGAAAGCCAGACAAATCTAATAAACAGTCAACCTTAAAATCGCCGAGATGCTACCTACAAGTGCGGAGTACAAGCGAAGAGCCGCTAGTATAGAAAGCCTTTGCGCTGGGCGTTCGACAATCGAGATCATTCGATTCTTCGGGTACCCGAGGTCGACTGTTTATGATGTTGTGGCGAACTACAATGTCCGAGGAAGGAACTCGTGTGACGAACTCCGGCGATCGTGGTCCAAAGAGTTTTGGGCCCCGAATAGCCCGGATTTAAACGCCCTCGACTACGATGTTTGTAGCGTTGTTGAACGGTTTACCAACAAGTCGTGGCACCCTAATGTCGCGTCTCTACGCGTCGCTATCGAAGCAGCATTCGCCAATATGGATACCGCTGCGTTACAGAGAGCGTGCGGCCACTTTAGGACAAGGATGGAGGCGGTAATTGAGGCCAACTGCGGTAAATACATTTTCTTGTACATTTGTACTTTGTGTCAATAAATTGCATTTTAAAACAAAGTTCAATTTCGCCGAGGTGGACCGAGCCAGCTGGTGGGGGGTCCAGGGGGCGGTGCGGCTATTACTGTACTATAAACCCTTAAAAGGCCTTTGAAGCTGAGAGGAAAAAAAAAAAATTGAACTGATCTGTGAATATGTTTATGGCTGAAACGCCCCATGATACCCGGGAAACGAACCTAGGACTAGTCAAGTCAGAATCGAAGTATTTATTGAAGTTGATGAAATTCTTCTCTCCTCAATATCGGGTCATTAATTTAATAATAATTGAAATTTTGGCCATCCCTGTTCAGAACAATGCAGGAGACCTGAGGATAGTCTAGCACTGAAGCCGATATGTCATTCGTGAGGGAGTTAAATGAATTGAAATTTGCCTTCATAAATTTGATTCCATAAAAAAAAAAAAAAAATATTGGAATATAAAGAGAACATAAATTATTAGACGTTTCGGTGTCTATAGGCCTATCATCTTCAGAACCAAAGCCCCTGGTGATATATACATTACAAACTTTACTTTACTCTAAAAATATGAATAGCACGTTTAATATTTATTTATTTCCAAATTGGATCCAAAAAGTGTAAACTCCCAATTAATGGATAGCGATAAATAAATAAATACAGAGTGCATTTAGTTTTACGACTCATTGCTTATACAGAAATATTGAAGCCAGTGGCAATATCACAAAAATAATTAAAATAGAGCCCTTCTCGGCCCCTTTTTACAAACGTGTAATCAACTGAAGAAGTCAGGATGATCTTGAGTATACAATATACGCTAATTAAATAAGAGATCTCCATTTCAGGCTTTAAAACAACAAAATTCAATTATTTAATAACATTAAATGTTAGTATTATATTGAATAATAAAAAAAAAAATGGATCAAAATACGCTGGGTGTCAAAGATAGTTGAACACTTTGTTTCTTTCTTAAAAAGATCTCTTCTAATCTACCTTAACGATACTGTAATTTATTAAACATTTAATATGAAATATCTTTTATATTTCTAAGTAAATTTAACACATATCCATATCATTATTACAATTTAAATAAAACAAAGACAAAAATGTTGAAATTTTATTTATTAACGTAAAATTTTAAAATAATCTTTCCATTTCAGTTTTTCTCTGTCTATTTTATTGGAAATTGTTATAAAAACAAAATCTTTAATTAATATACAACAAAACATATTGAGATTATGTTGATTTGTCCTTTAAATTGAAAATCGACATTTTTGTCTTTATTTTATTTAAATTGTATAAAATTGATATGAATTTGTTAAATTTAACTTAGAAATGTAAAAGATATTTCATATTAAATTAGAGTATCATTAAGGTAGATTAGAACAGATCTTATTAAGAAGAAACAAAAAGTTACGTTTTTTTGACGCACAGTGTAGTAACGACATATACAAAACAAATTATTATAATTTATGCATAAATGACGTTATTTCTTGTTGCTCCGAAAAAGCAACCGTTCTAAAATGATTAAACCATCCACGTCACGTGGTTATTTAATATTTTATACAAACATGAGACATTTTTGAATGTAAATTTACAGGATATCAAAGCAAGTAGGTGGGCGGTTATATCTGTGCGTTGATTTCCAAATAAAATGAGATTATTAATTATAACGTGTAACCCGAATTAATGTGTTTTAATACCAATCTCTCCAAATTAAATATTATATAACATTAAATCGTTATAAAATCAAAAAAATCTACTCTCCTTTAGATTTATGGATAAATTTGTTATTTTTTTTAGATAGATAATTGATGAACAGAAAGGAATCTTATGTGTGGGTTGAATTATGCAATTTGACGTTAATTTGATTGGAATAAATGAAGAAAAAAAAGGAAAATTGGGTGCTTTCACACACACGCGCGCGCGCGCGCTCTTTGAATGAATGACTTCATTAATCTTTTAAACAGTCGGTCATTAGCATAATTTTTTAATTCCTGATTGCTCTAGATTCCCGCTGTAGAGTTATATCATTGAAAGGGTGACCGACCGGCCCCGCTCGCTGGTCGCCAATTACCTAATCACAAATCACCTCTAGGCGAAAATTGGACTTGTCGTTCGAAACGTTCTGTGAATTCGTAATATCTATCTCTGAATTTCTTTTTTTTTTTTTTTTGGGCATAACATCCACAAGAAGTAAGAGAGTAGATAAATCATTACCTAAATATTTTTATTAAGTCTACTAGCGGCAAAGCCCTTCTTCGGCGGGTAGTTTATACATTGCGCGTCAAAAAAAAACGTAACTTTTTGTTTCTTCTTAAGAAGACCTACTCTAACCCGAGTAAAAATGATTAAAAATGCTCGAGAGATACACATGCCCACACCAGGGACACACAAAGATACACACGCACGCACCAGGGACAAATACAGTAGGTCGAAAGTGACCAGAAGAAAAATGTGTGTTCCTGATGTGGACGTGTATATCCCTATGTTTCCCTCAAGGTGCACTATGCAGACCTGCTGCGGGCGTTTGTATCCCTCAATCATTTTTAATCATACAAGGAAGGAAGCAGGAGCAGCCAAAAATTAAACCCTCCGATTTGTTATTCTCACTGAACAAGTCAATGAATAACACACCAATAAAGAAAATACATAATAAATGTATTGTGCCCTTATAACAACTCCGGGACAGATACAATTTGAAAAACTGATGATGAGGAAATAAAGTTTTCTCGAAACATCTCGTTAATTGTAATAAAATCGGAGGCTTTAATTTTTTGCTGCTCCTGCTTCCTTCCTTGTATATAAATCAACAGCCACGTACTTGATTGGTCATTTTTAATCATTTTTACTCGGGAATCTACCTTTAATTATACTCTAAGAAACATTTGATATGAAATTTCTTTTACATTTCTAAGTAAATTTAACACAAATACAAATCATTTTAAACAATTTAATATAATTTAAATAAAATATATGTGTGATCAAAATAATTTCGATATGTTTTGTTGAATATTAATTCAAAATTTTGTTTTTATTAGAATTGACAATAAAATAATAGATAAAGGAAAACTGGTTTATTTGAGAAAGAAAACGCTATATTTTCAGCAATTTTTTATTAGTAAGGCAATAATTCCAAATATTTCAGAGACCTATCGTCACTCCTTCTTCAGTGGATTTCACCTCATTCACCACATACGGCCCTTACAATTAAAACGCTTGGAAGCAACCATGTTATACGACCAGCAATTATTAATCATTAAATCATCAAATGATTAATAATTGCTGGTGAAATCCACTGAAGAAGGAGTGCCGATAGGTCTCCGAAACATTTGGAATTATTGCCTTGCTAACTTATAAAAAATTACCGAAAATATAGCGTTTTCTTTCTTAAATAATTTCGACATTTTTGTCTTTATTTTATTTAAATTGGATTAAAATGATTTGTATTTGTGTTAAATTTACTTAGAAATGTATAAGATATTTCATATAAAATGTTTAATAAATTACACCATCATTAAGATAGATTAGAGGAGGTCTTGACCCGCAGTGTAGGGTAGACGTTAGCGGATTCATTCTTGGAGAAGGAATTTTACCATTCTTACCTCAATTTTTACTTTCTCTTAACTATGTATATATGTAATATATATATAGAGAGAAAGTATTGGATTCATGTCAAAAATTCGATGTCGAGATTTTGATGGATCTTCACGTTTTGAGGTCCCCTGAATCCAAAAAAGTGGTTTTCGCGACATGGTCTGTCTGTCTGTGTGTGTGTGTGTCTGTGTGTCTGTGAACAAAATATCTCAAGAACGAAAAGAGCTAGGAAGTTGAAATTTTATATTTAAGTTAGGCACTCCCATGGGACGTGACACGAAGCTTTTGAACAAAATCGGCCAAAAAGTACTAGTACTTTACTGATGCACTTTTTCAGTTTTTTTCGATTTTCTCAAAATTTGCTCCAACGATTTTTTTTAAAATTCAAAAATCAATTATTTTTTAGATGCTCTTTAAAATGTATATTCTCATTTTGCGATTGAAATCTTCTGAAGACCACTTTACTCTTGTATTTCATAGGGAAGATAGGAGAAATGGTTGCCATGGTAACAAAATATAAATATTTTCCCATACTTATAAATTTTACATCTGAATTCAAATGTTCCGTACTGTCGGGAACTAAATATATGTCGACACAAAAAATCTGGTGTGACAAGCACAGAACACAACATCGATTACCGAAGGTAAGAGAAAGTTGTGTGCTGTGCGCCAGTCACACCAGATTTTTTAATATAGGCATTTAGGCAAGAAGGCTTCATCCCCTTATTTGGGTCCGTCACTTTTCCTTAATCATGTGAGGCAATTTTTAAGAGACTTCGTTTCAGACAATGAATATAGGAACCTACCTGTAAATTTACATCGACCCTACCTTGTCCAACTATTGAATCTGAAAATCGCAACTTTTCAAAAGACATAATAGTGAATGCGCCTTGACAAAAGGGTAAGTCTACATAATTAAAATAATTTCCCGGCTGACACAAGCAGAGAAAGGTTTAAAAATATCAAATCTGAAAAACGGAATTTTTCACATTCGTTAGTTGGATATGACAGGGTCGATATATCTGTCCTATTAAGAAATGTACACACCATCTTACTTATCTTAATAAAAAAATTTTCATTGTACTTGTTAAAATAATATTATTTTATGTATTTTATAAATAGATATCTATATATTCCTATGAGAATCAAAGAAAAAAAAGAAACTTATACTAATTTTTATCGTATAAAGAAAAGAATAGCAGCTATGAGTATTTCTTTTATTAAGGCCTCTATGATGACGTTTCGGTCTTGGTCAAGACCATCCTCAAAGCTATAACAACACAGAGTATATTTGGAATTTTACAATATTATTGTAAAAAAAAATATGAATTTTCAATCATTTCTCATAAACTTTCGTGGTATAATTTTAATATACCTAGGATATTAAATAAAATTAATATACAAGTATATGAACAAATAACAACTTTTAAACTTATGACGTAGTGTAAATCAGAGGAATTAAAATTACCATGCAGGCTGTCAATATAGGCATACAATCAAATATTCAATCATATATGTAGGGAACATAAAGATTTTTTTAAAAAGTTATATATGTTGAATGATTGAATATTAATAAAGAAAATACAATAATATAATAATCCATATTTTGTAACTAATTTTTATTTTTTTTTTTTAATTGGATTTTAATTTTTCGTAATCCCCATTTGGGGATTTGGAGATCCGAGTATTTTCTATCTATAAGAGTGCAAAATTTAATTTCAATGGAAAGCTGGTCAAATAAAGGAGCATCACAGACATACGGACAAACTCTGCAATTATTTAATTAGATATTACTTCATGTACCCGAAAAAAGATATAAGGGTGTGCCGCCGGGAGTTGAACCACGGATCCACCGATTTGCGCTCAGTGTGCCCTTACCTTATATCTTTTTTCGGGTACATGAAGTAATATCTAATTATATAAATCTCCGTTTCGCGGCTTACCTACGCGATGTATATAATATCTTAAATATTATATATAATTTCTTATCTGCAATTATTGTATATACACAAAATATGGTCCCCCTCATGGCGCAAATAGAGCTATTCCTCCTGAGGAAGGAAACGGGAACCCATCTCAATATTATTCCCAGAGTAGCCACAACGTGTTAGTACTGACTGAAGAGAGAAACAAAATATATAGATAATTAATCGGCAAAAAAAGAAAAAAAAAAGGTTTTTTTTTTATTAAAACTGGTTTGTCAATCACTTGTTTGTTCATTAACTGCAATTCAAATCATTAGATTGTCTTAATCACTTTAATTGAAAAATAGGTCATATTCATTTCATATTAAAAACGACACCAGTAATTGAATTGAAAATAAATATAGGCTTAGGCTTTTGCTTCAACAACAACAACAACAACAACCGGATAAATTCCACTAATCATATGAAAGGGGGGGGGGGGGACAAGAAAATCTATTAGATATTAAAGATTAGAATAAATTGATGTAATTTAAGAAGAAAATTAATATAACTCCCCTCAGGCGAATAATCCCAGTCCTATTATTTTCCTCTCATAGACAATTCGTTAAAAACCGTGAAATTACAACCTTTAAATAAGAACATATTGCTATTTTATATAAATAAATAACAAAAAAAAAAATTTAATATAATTGATTAATTATAGGAAAAGAATTGTGAGATTTAATTATTTTAATCTCTAATTGAAACATATAACTACTTGACGGATTTTTATGGGGATTTTTTTTCTTTCTAATTAAAATAAAAAAATCTCCCTCGGGCCTTGGTGTAGTGGTTAGCGTGCTGGTCATTTGTACCAAGGATCGCGGGTTCGCATCCCGTTTCATGCGATAATTTATTTCTGAATGGCCTTCGATGCCGAAACAGACTTTCAAGTGCGCGTCTCGGGGTGCTAATTTTGGGAGATTGCGGCCACAATTTTGAAGCTATCGACCTCAAATTTTCTTTAAATTAAAGCTATTTAAAATATCTAGAAGCCCTTTTTTTGATTTTCGAAAAAATAAATTTTTTTCTTAGATTAATCGCATTAAATAAAATATATTTTTAAAAATATTCGCTCTATAACTTATAGATAATTAAATTAGTAATCTTTGTGTTGAAAAATAATTAATTTTCTACCCTTAATTAATTAACTAGAATCTTTCAAATGAAATGGAATAAATCCCTTGTATCCCTATGGGAAAAACTAACGCCATCTCTTGCCGCCTTGAGTAACTCGCTACTGAATCGTCTTCTAACGACTTTTCGAGACGCGCACCTTAAAAATATTTTTTCAAATTCTTATGAAATTTTCTATTTATTTAGAATTCTCTATTGTGTATAAAATATTCAAATATCATAATAGTTTATTTCAAGCAATCAACATTTAAAATACACAGAGCCTTTGGAAAATGTGTTCTTCTTTTGCACTCTATAGATTTTAATCTTGGACGTTAGAGAGAGAGAGAGAGAATAAAAAGGACATGGCGATTGATTGCTGTTAAGTTTTTGAGGTTGCAACTCTAAAGAGATCAGATGTCACCTTCTCTCTTTCCCTTCCTCCCGTAGACCAAAAACCTCAGAGGGGATTTAGCAACAATTGCTTAAAATTACTATCTAGGTTATTTTCATAAATTTTATGACAAATTTTTATGGCATAAATAATTAATGAGTAGAATTTTAATTTTTTTTTTTTTTTTGAAAGTTTAAATAAAAATATTTTTTCTTTTTTGATATCTCTTACTATCTCTAATAAATAATTTATTTAGGTAAATTAAATCTAGAACAGTGGTTCCCAACCGGTGTGCCCCGGCACCCAAGGGTGCGCGAGAATGTCTAAGGGGTGCGCGAGATATTTAGATAAAAAAATAAATAAAAATAAAGAGAAGAAAACTTCCGTAGGTCGGGAAAAATTAAGCTTTGAAAAAAAAGGTCAAATGATTTTCATGCAAGGGAAAAAAATTTGCCCCAGGGCTGAAAAAATTTCATTTTGATAGGGGAAAAAATGAAGGGTGCCGCTAGTGTGTAATATTATTCCCAACACCCCTTTGGGGTGCCGTGGACCTCAAAAGGTTGGGAAACGCTGATCTAGAAGGTGATATGGTTTTCATTATAAATTTGATGTGTCATCTTCACAAGTTGTATACCTACATTCTGACATACCAAAAATAGAGTGTTTATCCCATTAAATACTATCAATTTATTCAGGGCCGTAAATAGCATTTTTAGGGCCCTGTGCAAAAATTTTTTTATATTTTTTGGGAAAAAGTAAAACTATTAAAAAAAACTCGCAAAATTTTATCAGTTTACCACCTATTTTCAATTCTATGATTTTATGAAGTGGCGTAACGTATATCCTCGCAAACCCCGGCGTAACGTACATCATTAATTATTTTTTATCACAATGATTACTAATTTAACTAGGCCTATCTATAAGATATAGAGCGTATTTTTTAAAAATCTTTTTTATTTAATGCGATTAATCTAAAAAACAAATTTATTTTTTCGAAAATCAAAAAAAAGGGCTTCTATAAGTTGTAGATATTTTAATTAGCTTTAATTTAAAAAAAAAATTTGAGATTGATAGCTTCAAAATTGTGGTCGCCAGAATGAATTTGAAAAATCTGAAATACAGAGTATTTCAAACAATTTTCACGATAAATTTTACTGATATAAAGAGCATCTAAAAAATATTTGATTAATGAATTTTAATCAAAATCGTTGGAGCCGATTTTGAGAAATTCGAAAAAAAACTGTCTAATACTTTCTCACTATATATTATATATAAAGAGGTAAGAGAAAGTAAAATTAGTTCTCAATCAATGAAAATCTCTTATTACATTTATAAATTATTATTAGTATCAAACAATGATTTATGTTAGGTAATTTTTTTTTCTTTTTTTCTACGAAAAATAATTAAGGTTAAACAATAAACAAGACATTTATATTATTTTAATTTGATAAAAAGCATAATAAATACGTACAGTATAGGATTCAAGTAAAATATTAATTGTAACGATTTCTTAAAAAAAATAAATAAATAAAAAATTACACCTTTGTTTTGTCTTTTGATTGATAGTATAATTGTTTGTTAACTTTATATATGGATATGTATAATCTACATCTCTTTGATTTAGTGCTTATTAGTATTTAATCCCTTTGACTTTAAAAGTTGTTTATTCTTTTTGTAATCTCATATGCAGGGGCACCTTGGGACTTGCCGGGGTTTATATTGATACTTTTTTTTATACTGTATAATAGCTTTCCTCGCCATAAGTGATAAAAAAATATCTCAATTCTGCTACGCAACAGGTTTCGCGACCCATATTTGATTATTTTTGCTTAATAATGCGTAATAATACGTAAATTTCAATAATAATTAGTGACAGTTGGTCCTTCGAAAGTTATTTGTTTGTCCATGGAGCGCGCTGCGAGCGATTCGTGGTTCCCCCACCACCTACTTCGCACCCAGCCAATAGCATGTATCCAAATGGCTTAAATAAAATCATCGGAATGCCTGGGATCCGACCCGCGATCCTTGTATAGAAGACCATCACGCTAACCCTTACACCAATCCCGAGGGCTCCGATATATTATAATTGAAGATATAAAATTTATAAACAGGGAAAATATTTATATTCTGTTACCATGGCAGCCATTTCTCCTATCTTTTTTATGAAGTACAAGAGTAAAGTGCTCTTCAGAAGATTTCAAGGGCAAAATGAGAATATATATTTTAAATAAATAAATAAATCTAATACTTTCTCTCTATATATCTTCCCAGCGGCGCATAGTGGGTCAGAATCCGAAAAAGCTGGCCAAAATTCGAAATCTTAATAAATTTGTTATTGGGGGGTTTTTGGGGTCGCTGATTACCGATCCCATGTAAAAAAAATCTGGTGTGACTGGCGCACAGCACACAACTTTCTCTTACCTTCGGTAATCGAAAGTTGTGAACTGTGCTTGTCACACCAGATTTTTTGTGTCGACATGTATTTAGTTTCCGACAGTACAGTATATTCGATTTTCAAGATGTAAAATTTATAAGTAAAGCGAAATATTTATATTTTGTTACCATGGCAACCATTTCTCCTATCTTTTCTATGGCACAAAAGTACAAGAGTAAAGTGGTCTTCAGAAGATTTCAATGACAAAATGAGAATATACATTTTATAGAGAATCTAAAAAATAATTGATTTTTGAATTAAAAAAAAAATCGTTGGAGCAAATTTAGAGAAAATTGAAAAAAAAAACTGAAAAAGTGCATCAGTAAAGTACTAGTACTCTTTGGCCGATTTTGTTCAAAAGCTTCGTGTCACGTCCCATGGGGGTGCCTAACTTAAATATAAAATTTCAACTTCCTAGCTCTTTTCGTTCTTGAGATATTTTGTTCACAGACACACACACACACACACACACACACACACACACACACACACACACCCCACACACACACACACACACACCCCGACAGACAGACCATGTCGCGAAAACCACTTTTTTGGATTCAGGGGACATCAAAACGTGAAGATCCATCAAAATCTCGACATCGAATTTTTGACATGAATCCAATACTTTCTCTCTAATTCAAAATGGCGGAACCAATATGGCCTAAAAGTAAAAATGCTTACAATGTGAAGAATAATTATTGGTTTTTGATAAAATTTGTTCAATAGGGTTATTCAGAACAGAGGCGTCATTTGAGGGAGCAGGGGCATTTGCCCCCAGCCCCCCAAGGGCTTTGATTTTTTTAAAATTTTATATTATTCTAAATAAAAACTTATTAAATAAAATTACAACCAAGGGCGGATCCAGAGGTGTTTCTCGGGGGGGGGGGGGTAATCTGGTGTGACTCGTCGCACAGCACACTATTTTTTTTTAATTTCGGTAATTAAAAAGCGCATTCTGTATTTGTTTGCCAGAATATAAATACACATCAAATTTTTAAGTATTAATTTTAAAAATTTTTCATTAAAAATAAATTTTTTTGCGAAAAAAAGGTATTTTTTTCGAATCTGCGGGGGGGGGTAATTACCCCCTTTACCCCCCCCTTGTATCCGCCCTTGATTACAACCATATAGTGCAAGTAAAAGAAATATATTGGATACCAGATGGCTTAAATAGAAATGCCTGAACCCACAATATATATTATCTTACACAACGGTTATCGTCAAAGTCTTAAATGGCCTAAGTTGCCGAAAAGACTGTATGAATGTGTGTGTGAGTGTAAGTGCGAATGAGAAAAAAGTGTGAATGTTTTTTCTATAAAAAAAAAGAAATATAATTTTAATAAAAAAAAAAAAGAATAAGTAACAAGTAGAGTATATAAAGAACAAGTACAGTATATATATAACAATCATACTTATATATAAAGCCCTTAAACCGGTGTCAGATGTGTGAACGCACCAATCAGGCCTCAGCGATGCCTCAGGGACAGCGCTGATTGGCGAAATTCAGAGAGGGCGGGGCGGATTCGGAGAGGCAAATTCAAAATTTTTAACTACTATAATAACAATTATCCAAGCGCACGAAAAAATTATTTATACCTTTTTTAGTTACGCTAAAATAATATTTCGTATTTTTCTTTTTTACAAAAAACTGCAAAAAAATCTCGTTTCGCAGATATTCGCAGCTGGATTTTTTTTATTTTATAGATAATAGTAGTAGGGGGGGAGGGGCGAAGCTCAACTGGGGCGCCGTTTTTCGTTCGAGCATTTTTTTTGTAATTTTTCTCCGTATTTCTGATATAAAATGAATTTTTTTGTGAAATACAAACAAACCCGGAGATTTAGGTAAAAAGCCGTTGGTATCGAGGGACTCCAAAGGCTTGATCCGCCTTGGGCGGAGCAGGGGGGGGGGGGCAAGTGCCCCCTTTCACCCTAACCTGGATACTCTAATGGATCTTCCCTCACTAAAAAATTTCGACACGGTTGGTCACGCCAGCATTTTCCACACCAGAATTATTCGACTTCTTATAGAGTTAGTTGCATTCATTTTGTATTACGATTTCTCTAAAAGACAATTGAATAGCTTTTTTTTTATTTCTCGCCTCTCTTTATTATTTTTTTTTTTAATTGTTTAATTTTATTATGATTATTATTAAACGTGATAAAAAATAAATAAATACCTTTCATGAAAGGTTAACCTTTGCGTAATCGCAATTTTATTATTATTATGTTGAGGTTTTATTTTTTTTTTTTTTTTTTTAATCAAACAAATTAAATTTTTGTATCCATTCAAAATTATATAATTATTCTATTTTAACCTTTTGAAATGAATCGATTCCCAATTACTTATCTCGCTTGGAAGGAATAGATAAAACAAGAGGGCCAAAAGAGAACACAGACCATTTCTCCTAGAGAGTCGCTTCCCATTAGCGATTTAAATTATTTTGCATACCAATTTATAAAGAAAATTAGACAGAATTTTAATGGCTTCAGATGCCAAAAAAAATATAGAGCTACCTGTGTGTTCTGTGCTTGTCACACCAGATCTTTTGTGTCGACATTCCACCGATATATTAAAATTGAAGATGTAATAAAATTTATAAGTACTAGCCGCGAGGCACGCCTGCGGCGGACCCTAGCATTCCATTCCAATTCAGTGCCTGCTTGAGGATTTGTTTACATTCATAGAATACACAAATGAAAAGAATACATAAGTATTTCTCTATATATTTCCTATGGGAGAAATCGTAATTTTAAGAATTAATAACTCAAAAAGTTATAAGAATTTGGGGATGAAAATAATTTTTCTATAATCCCGAGAAGATCCTCTTTATGCATATAAAATTTCATTTCAAAATTCCAACGGGAAGTTGCCTAAATAGAGCGTGACAGACAGACAGACGGACATTAGCGAATTATATATATATATAGATAGATTATGAATATCAGATCAGAATTGAAGTTTTGTGAATTTGTGCACGTGTTATTGTTGGAAGGAGATTTAGTTAGGATGGATGGCATCTTCTTTAAATCACATAATCTCTCTAACCTTTTCTAAAATGCATTTATTTATTTAAGTAGACAGCGGGATTCCCCTCCCTGGATCCCCTCCAAATGCATAGAACAACCTCCTATGTTTAATACTCTGTATTTTAAATAGAATAAGAGAACGAATCTATCTATTCATGTTTGTAGTTTCAAAAGTATCCATTAGATGGCAGAGTGGACATAAAGTGTTTCAGAGAGACTGACTTGTCCGCTCAGTTAATATATATCTTTTTTTCAATCTAAATTAATATCAACTAC
>JAKCPI010009692.1:0-12222 GCA_023213315.1 Euborellia annulipes
GTTTAATTTATAAATGACCTAAGATAATTAAATGTGAAATTTATATTGATAGTGGGCGGGGATCGAACCCGGGATCTCTAGATCATTGGTGTGCTCTCAGAGCAAGGGACCACTATCAATATAAATCTCACATTTTAAATTGTAAATTTTATCCGAGTCTAATTGCGAATATCTATCTCATTTAATAGATATTAGTTTTTAAAACTCCACCCCTTCACCCTATCCTCGAGACAAATAAAAAAATATCTGATTTATTTAATAAGAAAAAAAAAACAATCGTATTTTTTTCGTTTTTTGTCTAAAAAAGAATATTAATTACCTTTAATAGGCGTTCGAAGGGGTGTGTTCGGGGTGACGAGGTCTTCGGGGTGATAAACACTAACTATTCACTTTAATAAATAAATTAGAACTGCGCTTCCTGACCT
The DNA here is from genome assembly GCA_023213315.1 of Euborellia annulipes. Classification (NCBI taxonomy): domain Eukaryota; kingdom Metazoa; phylum Arthropoda; class Insecta; order Dermaptera; family Anisolabididae; genus Euborellia; species Euborellia annulipes. The sequence goes on from JAKCPI010009692.1 coordinate 426, forward strand.
GACTAGCACAAGACTGATAGCGAGCCTTTGCTTTATCTCTCTATTAAAACGGATCATAATAACAAATCCCATTTGAGTAAAAAATAATAAAAAAATTTTTCTCTAAACTGTAAAAAAAAAAAAAAAAAAAAATCTATAGATGATTCAAAATATTCTCATTTCTTTCATCAACAGTTGCACCCCCTCAACAACCCCCTTAATATATAATTCTAAACGTTATTTTATTTTTATTTTATTACACTGTGCTACAAAATGAAACTTTTTTTCTGGCCCCGAGATAATTTCTTCAGATTCTTACGTAAAATGACCTCCTGAATCCAAATATGACCTCCGTTCTCCCCCACCACGTACCGTTTTCGGGGGGAGCCCCCTACTTATTTCCACCCCTTTTCGGGGTTAATTATAGGGCCCGAAAAAAATTTGGAGGGATGAAAAGGAATATTTTAGCCTTAACATTTCTTCAGAAGGTCTAGAGAAGTGAAAAGTTAAAAAACATTAACATTTGGATTCAATGGGGGGATGTGGGGGAGGATTTGTCCCTTAAAATGCAAAAAAATCATTAAAAATGATCGATTTTTTCTGATTTTTCCCAATTTTTTCACTGATTTTCTACATATTCCAGCTGACAGACCCACCTCACCCTTCCTTAAACATCCCTCAACTAAAAAAAAATATATAGGACAAAGCGGGTGGGGTGTGAGCGATTCCGAAGCCCTTGCAAGAAGATGGAAGATTCACAGCTCAGTTGGTCAAATTGGCAAATATGCGGCTAACTTTCATTTTTTTGGGCTGATCTTTACAAATTTAAAGTTAAATATACGGATTCTTCTGTCCTTCAATATTTCCATATTTTATCTAAAGGGGTAGAAATTATTTCTTGTCAATAATTGAAAAAATTTATATTTTTTTTAGTTGAGGGATGTTTAAGGAAGGGTGAGGTGGGTCTGTCAGCTGGAATATGTAGAAAATCAGTGAAAAAATTGGGAAAAATCAGAAAAATCGATCATTTTTAATGATTTTTTGCATTTTAAGGGACAAAACCCTCCCCCACATCCCCCCTTGGATCCAAATGTTAATGTTTTTTAACTTTTCACTTCTCTAGACCTACTGAAGAAATGTTAAGGCTAAAATATTCCTTTTCATCCCTCCAAATTTGATTCATGGCCCTATAATTAACGAAAAGGGGTGGAAATAAGTAGGGGGCTCCCCCCCCCCCGAAAACGGTACGTGGTGGGGAAAACGGAGGTCATATTTAGATTCAGGAGGTCATTTTACTTAAGAATCTGAAGAAATTATCTCGGGGCTTTTTTTCTTGTAGCACAGTGTTATCAATTAATAAATTTAATAAAAAAATTTTTCAATTTTCCCAAACCCATAATAAATAAAATTTGTATTAACGTCATCTTAATCCTAATTTTTCAACAATAAAAATAAATCTCCTTCAATTCAATGGATTTTTAAGAAATTTGGTCCAGGGACAACATATTATTTTGTATTGATTTTATAAGGTCATTTTTTGTAAACTTTTTAAGAGACAGCGTTACTGTTTTCTCAAAAATAAATGAAAATTTGGAGAAAAGTAAAAAAATAATTTAATTTAGTTGTATAAAAAAGAGAGAGAGAGAGAGAGGTGGGGGGAGGGGAGAGTAGAATGTAAAAGAAAGATATCAAATAACTTGACATGAATATAAATTAAGAATTTAAGCATGGAATTGAATTGAAATTAATATAGTCACACACACACACAAACATTAAGTCCTTCTCCGTGTCCTATATGTAGATATAAATAAATAATTATTATAATAAGAGCAATTCAAGTAAAAATCGTTCTTAAAAATGAATGCTATTTGGTTTACAGGGTTTAGTGTGCGAACCCCTGACCTCTAGCCCAAGAGGTGGCATTTATACTAGGTTGCACTACACACAATTCTGCACTTCCATCTGGATATCATCACAATCAAATGGAATTTATTAATAAAAACGAAGTTCCGGAGTCAAAAATTTTTGACCTTTATTAATGGGAATTGAATTAAATATTCAAAACCCTCGGCCGAACTCGCACAGCACACAACTTTCACTTACCCTCGGTAACAGAAAGTTGTGTTCTGTGCTTGTAACACCAAATTTTTGGGGCGATATATATTTAGTTTACGTGAGTACGGTTCATTTAAATTGAAGATGTAAAATTCAAAAACATAAAAATATTTATATTTTGATAAAATGGTGGATGCAGTCAAAATTAATAGGCCTACAATTAAAAAAGAAACGTGTTTTCTTTCTTGGACAAAAAGTGACAGGTAGTATGTAGTTTTTTGGTATAATTATTAAGTAAATCAAAAATAAATATTATTCAAAATTAATCGATTTTTAATAATTATACCAAAAAACGACATACTACCTGTCACTTTTTGTCCAAAAAAGAAAACACAAGTTTCTTTTATTTAATTATTTATATTTTATTACCATGGCAACCAATTCTCCTACCTTTCCTATGAAGTACAAGAGAAAAGTGTGCTTCAAGGGAAAAATGAGAATATACATTTTAAAGAGCATCTAAAAAATAATTGATTTTTGAATTTTTAATCAAAATCTTTGGAGGTAATTTTGAGAAAATTGAAAAAATCTAAAAAATTGCATAAGTAAAGTACTAGTACTTTTTGGCCGATATTGTTCAAAAGGATATTTTCACCCCTCAGTGGGGATGCCTAACTTAAATATAAAATTTCAACCTCCTAGCTCTTTTGTGATATTTCGTTCACAGAGACAGACAGACCACTTTTTTGGATTCTGGGGACCTCAAAACGTGTATTTCCATCAAAATTTCGACATCGAATTTTTGACATTAAACCAATACTTTATTTATATATCTCTCTATTAATATATTAATATATAAGTAAGAGAAAGTAAAAAAGAAATACAAATTCTAAAAATCATCCAAACGAAATTAATTGCTGAAAGACGAGGGCATGGACTAGGTGGGTGCCGGGGGAGGGGGCTGCTCCCCCAGAAAACTCCTTGCCCCCAAAAAAAATTGAGAAAATACGGGGCTTTCAAGGCCTCCCGGAAGAAAGCTGGGCCCATGCCCCTCCCCCCCAGCGAGGATGGCTGGTCCCATGGCCCTCCCCAGCCAAATTCTCTAGTTACGCCCATAGACAAAGGAGAAAATAATCCTGAAGATAGTAGTCAAGATTCTTTCCTTCTAGTCTTTCAAACATTGTACAGCCATAAAACTTGACTTGCGAAAATACTGGCTACGCTCCTGGCCTTGCATAAGAATTTCAAAACAAAAAAAAAATTAAAATATTTTATTGAAATTTCAATTCAATTTTATTAAAATTTATAATTGGTATGTGTGTACAAATTCGATAAATAAAAAACGATGAATATTGCGAAATATGGAATAAGAATTTTTTTTTTGTTAGACTTGTTATTATTATTAAGTAGATATGAATTTTAATTTAATTTATTCAAATACCTTCCACCATTTAATATAATATATTAATGGATTAATTTCAATGACACCATTTATTATTTTTTCATTAATTTTAATGAATAATTTTTATAAAGGAATATATACAATCACTTTTACTTGTGCGTTTTCTTTTAAACACGAAAAAGCCTTTCTATTCTATTATATGCTAAACATCTAAGCTATATCAGGTTCAATTCAATGCTGGGTCAATTTTTGTTCCAAAAGAGATGGATTACACAGGTCAAAAAAATTTTTTTTTTTGTTTCTGTTCTAATGTTGGAATTCCGATTCTAGACACCGAAAAAATTATAAAAAATCTGGTGTGACTGATCGCACAGCACACAACTTTCTTTTACCTTCAGTAATCGAAAGTTGTGTTCTGTGCTTGTCACACCAGATTTTTCGTGTCAACATATATTTAGTTTTCGTCAGTACGGTACATTCGAATTTCAAGATGTAAAATTTATATGTGAAAATATTTATATTTTGTTACCATGGCAACCATTTCTCCTATCTTTTCTATGAAGTACAAGAGTAAAGTGGTCTTCAGAAGATTTCAATGACAAAATGAGCATATACATTTTAAAGAGAATCCAATAAATAATTGATTTTTGAATTAAAAAAAAAAAAATCGTTCAAGCAAATTTAGAGAAAATCGAAAAAAACTGAAAAAGTACATATGTAAAGTACTAGTACTTTTTGGTCGATTTGTTCAAAAAGCTTCGTGTCACGTCTCATGGGGGTGCCTAACTTAAATATAGTACCTAGCTCATTCCGTTTTTGAGATATTTTGTTCACAGACAGACCATGTCGTGAGAACCATTTTTTTGGATTCAGGGGACCTCAAAACGTGTATATCCATCAAAATCTCGACATCGAATTTTTGACATGCCCACGGGGCTTGGAGTAGTTGGTAGCGTGCCTACCTTCTATACCGAACGTCGCGGGTTCGGACCCCAGGCAGTCCGAAGAATTTATTTAAGGCATTTGCATACCAAATGACTTGAATAAAAATGCCTGGACCCCCAATTGATAAATTAAACATACTGAGTATCGTTAAAAGTCTTAAATGGCCTCAGTTGCCGAGAAGACAGTGTGAATGTGTGTGTGAATGAGAGAATTTTTGACATGAATCCAATACTTTCTCTCTATATATAATTATTAACATATATATAGAGGTAAGAGAATGTAAAAATATAAAGAAATCTGTGATTTATCTAAAAAATTCGAAAAATTGCTCTAGTTTCTACAAAAACAAAAAATTTGATCAAAAATATTATTTTCCCCTTTGTTTTTAGGGCAAGAGAAACGAAAATTTAATATACAGAAGCCAGACACAAAAAATAAAATAAAAAAAAATTTTTAAAAAAATGCTTTTATTTAAATTGAACTAAAAAAGAGAGAAATAAGAGAGAAATAATTTAATTGTTCTTGTTAAAATTTTTTAATATTTATGACATAAAATAAAAGCGTGGGGCGCTTCGATGTGATTCCGAGGCTCGCGCCCCACGCTTTTATTTTAAGTCATAAATATTAAAAAATTTTAACAAGAACAATTAAATTATTTCTCTCTTATTTCTCTCTTTTTAGTTCAATTTAAATAAAAGCATTTTTTTAAAAAATTTTTTTTTTATTTTATTTTTATTTTAAGCTTTTTAGTCTTTTAGTCTTATCAAAAATCATCAATATGATAAAGTACCACATTAGTTTGGCCTATTTTGATTTGGTTCAATTGAAAAATTATTCATTATCATAAAAAAATGACTCGTAAATATCAAAATTCAAAACTATAGTTAATAGGGCCTTATTTGCGTAAGGCTTCAAATAAAGTACCACATTAGTTTGACTTATTTTGACCCAATTAAAAAATTATTTATTATCATAAAAAACTATCCTTAAATATCAAATTTCACACCTCTAGCTCATCGGGAAGTCTTTTGAAATTACATTAATTCGCGAAGGGTTTCAAATAAAGTACCACATTAGTTTGGTCTATTTTGATCAAAACCACCATGTAGTGGCGTCAACAAAAATGAACCTTAAGTATTAAATTTCACACTTCTAGCTCATCGGGAAGTCTTTTGAAATTACATTAATTCGCGAAGGGTTTCAAATAAAGTACCACATTAGTTTGGTCTATTTTGATCAAAACCACCATGTAGTGGCGTCATCAAAAATGAACCTTAAGTATTACATTTCATACCCCTATCCCATCGGGAAGTCTTTTGAAATTACATTAATTCGCGAAGGGTTTCAAATAAAGTACCACATTAGTTTGGTCTATTTTGATCAAAACCACCATATAGTGGCGTCATCAAAAATGAACCTTAAGTATTACATTTCATACCCCTATCCCATCGGGAAGTCTTTTGAAATTACATTAATTCGCGAAGGGTTTCAAATAAAGTACCACATTAGTTTGGTCTATTTTGATCAAAACCACCATGTAGTGGCGTCAACAAAAATGAACCTTAAGTATTAAATTTCACACTTCTAGCCCATCGGGAAGTCTTTTGAAATTACATTAATTCGCGAAGGGTTTCAAATAAAGTACCACATTAGTTTGGTCTATTTTGATCAAAACCACCATATAGTGGCGTCATCAAAAATGAACCTTAAGTATTAAATTTCACACTTCTAGCTCATCGGGAAGTCTTTTGAAATTACATTAATTCGAGAAGGGTTTCAAATAAAGTACCACATTAGTTTGGTCTATTTTGATCAAAACCACCATATAGTGGCGTTATCAAAAATGAACCTTAAGTATTACATTTCATACCTCTAGCCCATCGGGAAGTCTTTTGAAATTACATTAATTCGCGAAGGGTTTCAAATAAAGTACCACATTAGTTTGGTCTATTTTGATCAAAACCACCATATATGGGTGTCACCAAAAATAACCCTTAAGTATTAAATTTCACACCTCTAGTTCATCGGGAAGTGTCCGAAACAAAGACTCAAAGTTGGTGACCTTGAAAGAGTAAGTTAAATAAAAGCATTTAATAAAAACCGTGTTGGCTGCTGTTATTAATTGAACAAGAACCGTGAGAATTCAAAAAATGATTAAGAAAACAGCCAAGAAGGTCGAAGGAAACAAATCCAGCCTGAATCTGTCGTTTCGAAGTCTGAATGACTCTTTCTTCAAGATTATTGATTCAATTTTCTCCTTTTGACCTATAAATTCGAAACCTAGTTATTTAGCGAGAGGATTAGTTTTCAATAAATTGGCTTGAAAACAATCTCGAGTTTTTTTTTCTTTTTAAATTCAATCATGCTTCTCATAAAATGATTGAGTTTAAAAAATAAATGACCAACTCACAAATTTTAAAAAATTTATTAGTAAACCTACATCATTGGAAAATTAGAATAATAAAAAGGAATCCTAAAAATGTCAGAAGTTCAAATCTGAGTGAAATTTATAACTTAGTGTTTTATATTTCTCTTATTAATTATATAAAAAACTAGCAATTATGGAAAGCGAGAACTTGTGAAAATTATAGAAAAAAAGGAGTAATATTACAACCGAAATAATTACTATATTTTGCCAGCCATTCAAAATAATCGCAGGTAGGTCCTTTAAAATTAGAGAGAGTTATAGGCTTTAAATGAAATAGTTTTATATTTATTTAAGGTCAAAGGTTTTTTGATATTTCTCCCTTCTCTTTAATGGGGGTTGAGCCGAGCGAAGCCCGAGGCAAAAATAGATATTGAATTTTTAAATATTTTTTTAAAATATTAAAATTAACGAGAGAAAAAAAAAATTATATTCTAGACGAGGTTTTATGCTTGAGTTAAAAAAAAATAGTGACCAAAAGCCTTTAGAGCAGTGGTTTCCAAACTTTAAGCCCTAAAAATTATTAATCTTATGACCCCCCCCCCCTCCTATTTCATAAAAGAATACAAAAACAAAAATTTTTAATGCTAAAAAGTATATATTTATATAAAAATATTTTTTGTTTATTCTTATTTATATTAAAACTAGCAATCATTTGGAAAAATGGTCGTGGTGGCCAATATTCGCGCCTCCCCTTAGACTAGTCCGCGCCTCCCTAGGATAAAATTTCAACCTTCTAGCTCAATTCCTTCATGCTTTTTTGGATTCAGGGGACCTCAAAACGTGTATATCCATCAAAGTCTCGACATCGAATTTTTGACATGAATCCAATACTTTATAAATATATGTATATTAATTTCTACATATAGGTAAGAGAAAGTAAAAATTCAAATCCGATAAGTTCTATATACAAAAAGATGCGGTAACCCACCCCAGTAAAATTCTAAGTGGACTAATCATATCTTATTTTTCTACCTAATTAAAAAAAATCCCTACAAAATTCTGCAAGGGATTCGATGGGTTCCTAAGTTACCCAGTGTTATTTTTATTATCTGTTTATGAGAGTTTCGAAATCTTTAAAAATTAATTCCGCCCCAGTAATAAGAAATTTTAGAATGACATTAAAATGTCCTACTATACTATTTGCTAAATATTGAATATAAATTTTAACTCAAACGGAATGCACTTATTTTTTAGTAAAAGTATTAAAAAACATTAATATCTTTATGCATTTTAGGGGATGGGGCATTAACCCCCCTGGTTAATGCCTTCATACCCCCCCCCCCTCTTTAAGGAAATGCGAGCCTTCACCGCAAAATTACTCTCAAAATAATTTGAATACATTTATAAATAATTATTTTAATTTTTATTTTATTTTGAAATTATTTTATTTTAAATTTCAACCCTTAATCCACCCCTGAGTAAAAGTATATTAGGGAAATTTGATTAACAAAAATATAGGCCATATAGAAAGAAAGAAAAAAGTGTGTGTTTAATAAAAAAAGATAAAAAAAAACTAATTTTTTTTGAATGACACCTACACTCCCCCTCCCCTCCCCCTTTCAACAGCTTATATTCTCCCTCTACCCTTAGTGAAATACAAAATATATAATTTCATATTCAAAAGAATCGTTTTTAGCAGTCAAATTATTTGTTTCCATCATTTTTTTTTTTTTTTTTTTCAAAGATAAAATGCATAATAATTACCTTTAATAAGACGCTCAAGAGGGTGTGTTGACTGACGGGGTGGTCAGGGTGAGTTACACTACACTACACAATATTAATTATTCACTTTAAATCACTTAAAACACAACTTAAATAAGAGCTCGCCGCCTGTCACCCGGCAACGCGCGCGACTCGACTGAACAAGAGATAAATTTCTCTCTGTTTATAGGAATAAATAGATGAAAATAACAATTCCCTTTTTATTAAAAGTAAAAAAATACCTTTTGCTCTAATCTAACTATATTTAGAGATGGAATTTTTTTTAAAAGAATGTCAACAAGTGATTTGGAATATTCCAAGGCCTTTCTTAAATAATCAACCCTTCATCCCCCTAATCAAAATAATAATCAACGCTTTTCTATTTATTTGGCTTCGATTTAGAAAGAGTTTTACTTTAGGCCAGTGGTTTACAAACTTTATATTACCACGCCTCCCTTAAAAATATTTAATAGTATGACGCCCCCCCCCCACACCCATTTAATAAAATAATACAAAAACATAAATTTTTAATACTAAAAAATATAAATTTATATAAAAATATTTTTTTATTTATTCATATTTATTATTTTAATTAAATACTCGATGATCCGCAGTGGCACCGTCTCTACTGATGGTGCCACGAACTGCGGGTCATCGAGTTTTTAATTAAAGAAAACCTCAGTCGCAGAATCTTCTAAATTTTATTATTTTATTTATAAAACTAGCAATCATTTGGAAAATTGATCTTGGTGGCCAATAATTGCGCCTCCCCTTAGACTAGTCCGCGCCTCACAGTTTGGAAAACGCTGCTATAGAGGAATAAGACAATCAATTCAATAGAAAATCTTTGACTTAAAAACTGTAATTAAATTAAAGTAAAATCTTTAACCAGGCCTAGATAGAGGTTTGTTTGATAAAGATGGAATTTTTTCACTCGACGCTCAAATAGACTGTTCATTAGCCAGTCAATATATCATTTAAGAGAGGAAATTTGCGAGATGTGTTTGTGCTTTTGAATGGGCAAAATTGCCCCCTATGGAGTAAAATTTTTATTTTATCATTTCCCCTTTGGGAGCGAGGTCAGATCAAGAGAATAGTGAGAAGAAGAAGGGAGTAAAAAAGCTGTTTCACGTAAAAATTTAAATAAATGAACAAGTATACTGGAGGCATAATAATTGTTATATAGAACAATGGCTAGCTATATTGTATTTTAAAATATCCAGTATATGTAATAATTTCAAACCCCTCCGCCGACCCCGTACCGCGGGATTAATTATGGCGAGGACAGAAAAAGAATAATTTCAAACCCCTAAATGGCCTCAGTAGACGAAAGAGCAAAAATAAAAAAAAAAAATACGGTTCAACAAGAAGATAGCACATTAAGCTTATAAAAACGTTTAAAAACATTTGGAATTCTTTACCCTCAAAGATTTGATTTAATTAAAAACCTAACCTAATTAAAAAATTTGGAGCTAGAGGTCTGGGGTTGGTATCCCACCCAGTCGAGAACAGTCGGGCTGGAATTGAATCTCAATGCCGAAAAAGATTCTAAATAAATTAATTGAGTTGCAAAAAAATTCTTTATTCGCCGACGTTTCGGCTTCCTTCTTCAGAACAAATAAGTTTTCTCAATGATGAGACAATGAACAAATGCTTTCAGAATTTTTACGTAAATACTGACTATTTCAAGAGAAGACTTCATTGAACAAGCAAGAAATTCGACTGAGTGACGAACCTGAGGTCGGCTTAGGGAGAGAAAAATCCAATTTAAATAAAACTTAAGAAGAAATAAAATTATTTTTTTTTTAGCTCATACTTGGCTGCCTTCAATTAAACATCAACAGACACAAAAGGAAACTTTATTGACAAACTTTTTAATCAACAATTTAAATAAATAAATATCAAATTACATTAACATTTTTAAACTTTTCGTTATTTATATCTTAATTTCCTCTAAATGAATTGTCAATTTTTAACTCTACTCGATTTTACACTTTTTTGACATCTCCAATGTCAAATTGAATTTGTTTTTTAATGTTTATAATATTTATAATATGCTGTCTTTTTGTTGATTCATATTCAGAACTTTATCATTTTGGCTTCTATAAGATTAAAAAAAAAAAAAAAAATCTTTCCGATGTGTTGATGATGTGTGACGTGAATACGCAAAGGGCGATGATCGAAATCCAATTGAATATTCTATTAAGGAGGATTCTCTTTCTCTTTCAATTATGCAGAAACCAGAATCAAGGGCATTAGTGTATTCTAAAAAAACGAAATCTGGTGTGACTGGTCGCACAGCACACAACTTTCTCTTACCAAAGATAATGTGCTTGTCACACCAGATTTTTTGGTGTCGACATATATTTAGTTTACGCCGATATATTAAAATTCAAGATGTAAAATTTATAAATATAATTTATATATAAATTTATAAATTTCACTAAAGTCCGTCTTCGTCTGTCTGTCTATACGATATATTTGTATTTTTGAGGGGGTGGAAGATGGTATTAGCTCCAGGTGACTACTATGAAAAAATAACCTTACAAAAGGAAAAATATTTAGTCGAATGGAAAATTTAAGAAGACCAAAAGGTAAGTTAGCTCTGGAAAAAATTGGAAATGTTTGCTGGGTTTTTTTTTGAAATATTCTAATGAAAAATGAAAGTTTAACAGCTGTTAAATATATAATTTTTAAAGGGAAAAATCGTTGCTGCATTTTTTCTTTTTTAAGTTTCATCCCTGATCAAAATTCCACCAGCCATAAAACACCCCTAATAAATCTAAAGAAATAATTGAAAATCTAGAAGTTGCCACTTTCTACTTGTTTATGCGGTTTAGGACAATAGCACGATGAATAAAAAACCGATAAGCAGCTATGATTATTTCTTTATTGCATCTCAAACCATTGCTAACGTTTCATCTTCATTACCTGAACCGTAGCTACGAAGATGGTCTTGTATTAGTTTCGATCGAAATGTCGCTGTGGGTTTGAATGCAATAAAGAAATAATCAAAGCTGCTTAATGTTTTTATTCATTCTGCTACATATTGATTGAGTCAGCTATTCATCTAGGAAAATTTTATATGACGAAAATTATGGGAATGATAACACCATAATAATTTTGAAGCAAAGGAATCTGTTTTCTTCCCAAAAAGTTCATTAAGAATCTCTAAAATAAATAATTATTTTTCCTTTATGAAGCTATCGCCCAGATTTAATTAAATTATATAATTATAAAAATTATGAAGACCGTTGATGCGGATGTGAAAAATATCAGTAAGTGTC
>JAKCPI010009694.1:0-19587 GCA_023213315.1 Euborellia annulipes
ACACAACAAAGTACACAACTTTCTCTTGCCAAAGGGTAAGTAGAAAGTTGTGTGCTGTGCGACTAGTCATTCACACCAGATTTTTTTTGTAGAAAAATGCACTCTATCCAAACTCGTTTTGAATGCTTAAAGTAATTGAAATCACTTAAAACGAAAATAATTATAGTGATTTATAATTAATATTCGATTCCGGTTTGACTGAATGAAATTAACACTCTCTGGTGTTGAAGGGTGGGAGAGGCATTAGAATTAGAACATGGAAATGCTCTAAATTGTTTGCTTAGCCAATTGATAATGGCTTTATTGACGTACTCCTCCCCTCCTCCTCTTACCCTCTCATGGCAATTAATTGTGGGCATAATGATTGAACCGATTTATATTTTTTTTTTATTTCTATATCCTGAATTAATATTTGCTCATAACTCATGAAGGGATTTGTATTGAAGTTTCTGCCAAAGAGCGAGAGAGAGAGAGAGAGAGCTTATTGTGTCCCTCGTCAAATTCATTCTCAAGTTCTCTTCTCCTTTCTATAGACATTTAATCTCCTGATATAATTATCAATCAATAGGTGTGTGCCTGAGCATGAAATTTATGAGCTTTTGTCAATAAAATGAACTTACTCCTGCGTCTCAATAGCTCAATAAATTGAAATTCTTATTAAGAGTAATACAATGATATTTTTTAATTTCAAAGAGATCAGTTAGCCCAAAAGCCAATGGCTCAGAGGTTGAGAATTAGCTTCTGATACCAAAGGTCAAGGGTTCGCTCCCGTTCCAGGACAAAATTTATTTCAAATGAATTGGGGGCTAAATGGCATCCGATGCCTAGAAAGACTTTAAAAACGAATTAAAAAAAAAAATATATATATATAAGTTTAAATCCTTAGCTAGAGTAATATCAAGAATTAAAAACGTTCCCTCTCCACCAAACCCGAGAGCTATATTTAGTTTCCTCCAATATATGTGTACACTTTTGTATATCGATTATATGCTTAATAATTTTTCTTTTCGTTTTACAGCATCTCTATTCAGCGTGGTCCATCAAAATGGAACAATCCCTTATCTTCGAACGAGAGACAATCAACAAAGGGTAAGTCAATTTCTCTTTTAATCTCAATCAATCCATCAGCCCAAAAACCCCTCCTCTCTCATACGATAATACAAAGACGGATCTAATAAATATCCCTTTATGATATGGGACACAATATTGGGACAACTTTCATTTACTAATATACAGCGTGGCCAATTCATCATATAATCCGGCAGGTATTTTATAAGAAAAAGAGTTCTACAGAAACGGAGGTATGGGGGTTAGATAGAAAAACAAAAGTATTGAAAAAATCTGGTGTGACTGGTCGCACCTTCGGTAATCGAAAATTGTGTTCTGTGCTTGTCACACCAGATTTTTTGTGTCGAGATATATTTAGTTTCCGTCGATATATTAAAATTCAAGATATAAAATTTATAAACATAGAAAAATATTTATATTTTGTTACCATGGCAACCATTTCTTCTATCTTTCCTATGAAATACAAGAGTAAAGTGGTCTTCAAACAATTTTGAGAGCAAAATGAGAATATACATTTTAAAGAGCATCTAAATAATAATAGATTTTTGAATTTTAAACAAAATCTTTTGAACGAATTTTGAGAAAATAAAAAAAAAACTGAAAAAGTACATCAATCAAGTACTAGTACTTTTTGGCCGATTTTGTTTAAAAGTTTATTTTCAATTTTTTATACACTATACCAGTGGTTTCCAACCTTTTTGATGTGCGGCCCACTTTTCCCATAAAAAACGCTGAGGCCCAGTATATGTATATAACCTATATATACTGTATATAATTTTATCATTTCTTAAACATCCGAGGCAGTTCCAATCACCCGGCCCAACTGGGCGCGGCCCACGGGTTGGGAACCACTGCACTATACAACAATGTGACGTATGTAAGTTTAATTCTGAAACAATAAAAATGATAATTTCATTTTAGATTAAATTAAATATGTATCAGCGTTTTGCACTTATTTTCTATTGCCAACATTTCGATAAAAATAAGTCACACACACATATACACTCACACATTTTGAATTTCTGGTATCTCTATGTACAACGTAAAGATTTATAAAAAATTGATGTTTAGATTTTTCACTATAATAATACTTTCACCTTAAATTATACTACGGGGTAGTGACATTCAAATAGATAAAATATTTGACAAGAATCACTCACTACTCCTGAGACTCTTCACTTTCTCATTCATACATATGAAATATTGATCAATTTTTAATAATTCGACTTTTACAAAGAAGGATTTTCTACTCGAAAAATAAAATCGAATTACTCTCTCTTGATTGGAAACAGAATCCAAAACAATCCCAGATAATTCAATTCAAATTCGTCGTCAGATCATAGTAAAAAAAAGTAGTGAGTGGGTGTATAGGATTGATTTTTTTCTCTATCTCATTCAACAAGATCCCTCTCTTTTTTTTATTCTCCTTCTCTTGAAGGGACAATTACAATTTAACAAGACTTGTTGGGGAAATTGTTTGTGATTCTGTTTACAAATTCCCTAAGCAAACGGGGAGCGGTAGGGGGGGGAGGACAAAAAACACTCCTCTGACGTTGTCTTATTTATTAGAGAGGCCACTTCTGTTGCCGCTTTTCATATTAGTTAGTTTGGGAATGCAAACCTATGCTAATCAGTTTTAAACGAAAAAAAAAAACAACTTTTCCTCATATTTATTCGTAAAGTTTTTTTTTTGAAATTAAATATTTAAATGTATTATAATATCTGGAGAGGGTAAAAAAGTTTTATTTAATTATACTATGTATCACCCTGGATGAAAAGAATAGCGAGTTTTTTTTTTATTTAAAAAACAATCTACAGGTGTGTAGAGATTTAAATTTTTTCAAAAAGTTTTTTTTTAATATAAATTGACTTTGACACATTGCTTGTTCATAACTATTTGATAGGGATGCATATCTTATATATACTAGTATTAAACGAGCAATGTTTGTTTGTAGGCACATCAGTTCTCGAAAATGGCTCTAACGATTTTTTTTTTCAAATTTTAACTATTTTCGGTACCAATATGATCTTACCTTTGGGAAAATTCGGGTACTAGTATTTATTTATTTTTAATTTTCTCAAAATATACTTTGATTTTTTTTTAATTTTAAATATATAAACGAAACAAATTGACTTAGGCTTCGTCTTTGGGAAACTTTCTAGTTTTTCCACTTTTCTCAAAATTCGCTTTAACGATTTCTTCCAAATTTTAAATATTTCCTTTTTACAGTATACAAAACAATCTACGTTTGATCTTGTAAACCTCGAGTAGGCCTACTAGTTACTTTATTTTATTAAATTAAAATATTTGTTTTCGGGTAATCTTTGAATTATTATACTATAACAGGGCCGGAACTAGGAGATTTTTTAGGGGGGGGAGCAAAATTTAATTTGCCGCCCCTCCTTAAAATTTTTCCCGTCCGAAAAAATATTTTACCTTTTTTTTAGAGACGCTAAATTTTTACCACCCGCGGTGGTTTTTTTTCGTGTGCCGCCCGCGGAACATTTTCTCTTGCGCGGAACCAAAATTTTTTTTTATCTTTCTTTAATTGCCGCCCCCTGATATCTGCCGCCCGGGGTACATGCATCCACTGCCCCCCCCCCCCTAGATCCGGCCCTGTACTATAATATAAAGCGCTAGCGGCTGACTTCCTGTCCCTGTGTATATGTGCCTGTCAGGGCCCTAATTGGCCAGAAAAAAAGGAAGTGGAGTTAGAGAGGAAAATTTAAAACCTTAAAATTTTGCAATTGCTCGCCGAGCAAGGGGGTCCAGGGGATCGGCGGACTTTACCACTTGTTAGTAATTATAATTCAGTTATATTTTAAAAAAATAGATTTTTTATTAATATATATAACTCTTCCTGACATATTGAGAGACAAATCGGAGCCCGTTAATCGGTTTTAATTAATTTTATTTGTTAACACCTCAATAATTCTGCGGTTCAATAAAATTCAATAAAATTTTCATTTTTCTGTCTCGTATTCCACATTTTATTGTTGGCGTTTTAATAGATAATTTTCAATATGTAAAGCATTGTTTCTATGCCAAAACCGGCCCCGGTATAAAACATGCATGCCAGAAAGGGTTTGATTTTTACAATCCCTTTTGGCACTGGTCTTTACTTTTTTAATTATTTTGCAATTATTTATTTAAACAGAAGCTGTGAATACGCACAATCCCTTGGCTATTTAAGTACTCTTCATAATATTTATTTTTACTTTTGATTTATTGTTATAAATTTATTTTTCTTAATTCCAATATAAAATTTTCAATTTTCTCAAAGAAAACGATTTGGTTATAATTAAATTTTAATAACTCTTTTGGTTTATGACTTTGATATAAATCAAACTGAATGAAATATTAGTTAATACATAAATTAGTTTATATTTTGCTATTTATTCATTCATTTTTTTTATAAAGATATGATTTATTATTAACTCTATTTAAGTATAATTAAGACTCTTATCGTCTATTAAAAAAATGTTATTATTCATGAAAATCATAAATCAACGGAATTAATTTAAAAAAAATCTTGTGTGACTTCACTTACTCTTGTCTAGTAAGAGAATTTTAGCTCATTTCATTAAATACACTAGATTTTTTTATTCTAGTCAGACTGGATCGATTTTCATGGGGAAATTTTATAAAATTTGGTCAACTCGAACGAGAACGCCCTTGACTTGTTGCTTAGTTGTTCTTGGTGCTAGAGGTCGAGAGTTCGCATCCCGCCCAATGCGAAAAAATTTATTTCATTTCAAATGACTACAATTCTAATTTGAGTAATCAATTTAAAATTTTCGTTTTCGGGATTGTTGTCTTTTAGGACTCAATATGTTTTAACTTTCAACCTCGAATTTTTTTTATTTCATTTATTTTTTTAATTTAGGCCTACCCTCTGGGCGGCGAGGCCATTTGGAGGATTTATTGAATATATATTGTATTTATTAAATTATGGCAACCGGGGAACGTTCCACGTGCTGGTTTTTTCATATATCCTTTATTACTATATTTAATTAAAACGCTACCTTGACATTTAAGACTCAATTCATTAATTGTTTCATAAAAATACATATGCATGGCTCTATCTTTTTATAATATAAAAGTGAGATGAGGGTTGATATTGGATATCGGATACGTACGTGGTGAAGAGGAGTTTTTAAGATTTTCCTCATAAATGTTAATGATTTTAATAAATTCAAAAAGAGGATAATTAAAAGAAAAAAATATACATTAACGTTTAAACGTTATTCTAGAAGTTAATTAGATTTTGGCTGGAATTATTATTACTATCAGGAATTAATTTATATTTCTTATCTCTTTTAAGTAGAGTCATGCAATTAATGAAGATTCATAACTTACTACATGTATCAATATAAAAAAATTGGTTTGTTTTTATGAATTCTTTTTAGAGAAAGAAAAGATTTAGCACCTAAATAATATTTCTTTAAATTTAAATTCGTCTAGTTTAAACATGTTTAATTAGAAAAATTAAAAAAACATAGGTATCTTCTTGGGTTTTTAGTTTTCACTCTTATTGATAATTTTTATTAACAATCATTATTTTTTTTTTAAACATTCACACTTTTTTCTCATTCACACTCACATTCACACACACATTCATACAGTCTTTTCGGCAACTTAGGCCATATAAGTCTTTGACGATAACCGTTGTAGAGAATATGTCTATTGTAGGGTCAGGCATTTCTATTTAAGCCATCTGGTATCCAAATGGCCAATCATTATTTAATCATAATGATTATTTATGATTTATTTTAAAAATGGAAATCTTTTTTGGAAAGTTTCTAGGTTTGAAAAAAAAAATCTGGTGTGACTGGCACAGCACACAACTTTCTCTTACCCTTCGGTAAGAGAAAGTTGCCACTGTGCTGGTCACACCAGATTTTTTGTGTCGAGATATATTTAGTTTCCCATAGCACCTTAGTTTCAAACTTGCATTTTAAATGTTGACTGCTTCAAATAAACTATGGTTATTTTTCAAAATTTTAATCTCATATTTGGACATTTTATACACAATATAGAATCGTAAATAAATACAAAATTTCATAAGAATTGGAAAAAAATTTTAAATGTCTAAAAAGTTCCAAAGGGGACCCCCTTTTGAATCGAAATTAACATACAAATCCCTATAGGAAATTAACATTGTTTCTATGCGAAGATAAGGTGGAAAGGGAATTTAAAAAGAGTAGAGAGAGACGATAATGTTTGCAAGTGGGAGAGATATATATATATGTTTTCTTGGAAACAATTAAAAACAGAAATAAAATAAAAATAAATGGGAATTTAAATAATAATTGATTTTTAATCTAATAAAAAAGAAAAAGATTTAAATTCCGTTACCATGGCAACCATTTCTATCTTTCCTATGAAGAACAAGAGTAAAGTAGTCTTCAGAAGATTTCAACGGCAAAATGAGAATATACATTTTAAAGAGCATCTAAAAAATAATTGATTTTTGAATTTAAAAAAAATCCTTGGAGGGAATTTTGAGAAAATCGAAAAAACTGAAAAAGTACATCAGTAAAGTACTAGTACTTTTTGGCCGATTTTGTTCAAAAGCTTATTTTGAGCGTGTGGGAAGGTACCTAAGTTAAATATAAAATTTCAATCCGGTAGCTCAATTCCTTCATGCTAAAAATCTGTCCACACACACGCACACACGCACACACACACATACATACATACATACACACACACAGACCAATTTGCGGGACCCACTTTTTGGACTCAGGGGACCTCAAAACATGTATATCCATCAAAATCTCGACATCGAATTTTTGACATGATCGCAATACTTTCTCTCTCTATATATTTCATATATAGGCTAAGAGAAAGTAAAAATGAAATAATCCCGTGTAGGATCCTTTAGATTTAGCTAGGGGTAAATTAGATGAAGTATGGAAGATAATTTTTTAAAAATAAATAGAAGAAATTGGATGTGATTCAACTAACCTGCGGGAACAATGTGGAAGACACAAGGCACAGCTTGAACTGACAGATCGTTACGTCCCCAACATAGCAGTGTACCGTAGTCCCTCTCCGAGGTGGGACGATATGAAGCGATACTATGTCCTCCCTCCTGTGTCACTGCACCAACATCCCCCGATTGAACTGCTGAATTATTAAAACTCCAACGGAAGAATCTTGCAGCGGGATTGGCATCCACTTCACAAGACACTTGAACAAGTTCATGTCTGGCTGCTCCATATACACGTTGCTGTCCTGGACGGCATACAGGACCATCTGAAAATAAAAACCTTATAAAGAAAAGGATCTTCTCTTCTTCCTTAATTAATGCGTAATTGAGAATTTTTTGATTCGAGTTCTTTCTTTAAACCTATATATAATATGGTATTTAATTTAAAAATAAAATGAAGCCAAAAAATAAAAATTAAATCTCCTTCTCTAACCCACAAGGGAGGATTTTAGAGGTCGACAATGGACCCAATGTTGGTCGCTGGTATTTAAATTGGATCGTCGACGACGTCGAGGATGACGCCGTTTGTGGAGGGGGAATAAAACGGCTTAAAGGGACGCATCTTTTAAAGAAGATAATCATGAAAGGTGGGGGGATCTACTACATAGTAACAATACCTGTTGGTCTCTCTCTCTCTTTACATAAAACCTCCTCCCCTGACTACTCATTTCTCGATTAATCAGCAAACCAGAAAGAAAATCTAAGAAACCATTCTTTAAGAAGTTATGAAAAGAGAATATCCTATTTTGTGAAATATTTATTGTCTCAAATTCTCATATGAATAAATTGATATGAAGATGGAAAGGCTCATTGATTGGCAATAGTATTGTGCAACAGGAGAAAGAGGCAGGAGCAGCTGAAATTAAAAAGCCTCCGATGTTTACCATCCAACGGAACGTTTCGGGATAATTTTATAACGAGTGATTCGCATAACGAGCAAAATAAATTGTAAAAGAATGACTCGCTTAACTAGCGACTTTTCGCATAACGAGTACAAAACACGGACTTGTCAAAATAAAAGTTTGCCCAATTAGTTTATAGTTTGGTTTATATTTAATATTTGCGCATTTTTAAATTTAGTTATTGCAATTTACAAAAAAAAAAAAAAATTTAATTTAATGTAGCATTGTAGTGTCTCCTGTGATCCCCCATTTTCTCAAATTTGTGTTATATTGTTTTAAAATTATATTATTAAAAATTAATTGAATTAAATATTAGGAAGATAATCAGGGAATAGATTTGTAATTTTTTGTCTGAAAAGTTTATTAAAAATGCAATTATTGCAAATAATGTCACCGAAAAAAAACAGCAAGAAAACAGCCATAAGAGAGTATTTTTCGACATGGAACTAACTCATTAACGTATTTTACATTCATTTATATGAGAAAAATTGTTTCGCATAACGAGTGTTTCGCTTTACGAGTTTGATTCTGGAACGAATTAAACACGTTAAGCGAGGTTCCAGTGTATTTCTATTTGTTTGTCTGTGAAGAAATTTTTTTTGGAGTTATTATTATAAGCCAGAAATATATTGGCTCTAGAAATAATGCATTTAAGTTACTTAACAATACATCTGATCCTTTATATATTTAAAGTATTTGGTTTAAATACAATTTCAATCGAATCCACATCTATTTCCTTTTAGTGTAATCAAGTGTGTAGGATTTATTTTGGATTAAATAAATCTTTCGAATCCCTGAATCGAACTTTGTATAATTATTAGATCGATTTAGGCAGATTAAAGCTCCAGAAATAGAGTAAAACTAAGATAACAATTTGAGAATCCTATCTAGATATATTTTTAAGTCTTTGAACACCTGATAGACTTCATCTAAATATACAGTATATATTTTTTTACTTTCTCTTACCTATGTTATATGTAATATATATGAGAGAAAGTATTGGTTCATGTCAAAAATTCGATGTGAGATTTTGATGGATCTTCACGTTTTGAGGTCCCCTGAATCCAAAAAAGTGGTTTTCGCGACATGGTCTGTCTGTGTGTCGTGTGTCTGTGTGTGTGTCTGTGAACAAGATATCTCAAGAACAAAAGACCTAGGAGGTTGAAATTTTATATTTAAGTTAGACACCCCCATGGGACGTGACACGAAGCTTTTGAACAAAATCGACCAAAAAGTACTAGTACTTTACTGATGCACTTTTTCAGTTTTTTTCGATTTTCTCAAAATTTGCTCCAACGATTTTTTTAAAATTCATATATCAACTATTTTAAGTTGCTCTTTAAAATGTATATTCTCATTTTGTGATTGAAATCTTCTGAAGACCACTTTACTCTTGTTCTCCATAGAAAAGATAGGAGAAATGGTTGCCATGGTAACAAAATATAAATATTTTGCCATACTTATAAATTTTACATCTTGAAAATCGAATGTACCATACTGTCGGAAACTAAATACATGCGACACAAAAAATCTGGTGTGACAAGCACAGTACACAACTTTCGTTTACCGAAGGTAAGAGAAAGTTGTGTGCTGTCATCACACCAGATTTTTTTTTATAAAAATTGTTTTTTTTTTGACATCGGAGTTCTTTACACAAATAGATATTTTTTTGAAATTTTCGAAACATAATTATATACAGGACCTATATTGAATCTAATAATAAATAAATTTTTGCTTGAGGCGGCGCAACCAGGGAAGGGGACGATTTTTTGGCCAAATTTAAACTGGTTGACTCTAATTATAACTAGGTCATATGTTTCAATATATTTATTGATATAAATACTTGATACGTATTATTTCGTCACTCAGTGTGTAATTTTCAAAAGTGATACAAAAAAGTAGTATGATCACAGAAATCGGAAAAAAAAATACATCAGTAAAGTAATTGAAAACGAGACCGAAACTATTATTTTTTTTTTTTTTGCACCTGGATTCTACCGCTACTTACAAAAAAATAAATAAATTCACGTTTTCATATTTACTTCAGTGAGAGTTTTATCTAAAAAATTCTGATCATGATTTACAATCAAAAATTATTTGTTTTTAGGATAAACCTCAGGCAAATGAGGATTTGGTTTCCACCATTATACATGCAAATTACTCGGAACACAGGAAGTAACTTCCTGTGTTCTGAGTAATTTAAGATCTTGGTCTGTTTCAAGATGTAATATTTTAATTAATTTTTATTATTGATCTAAAATAATTTACTTTTATGTAAATTTTCAACTTAATCATAAATTGATTATTATTAAATAACACATTGCTAGATAGTGTCTTATTAATTTAAAATGATAATCAAATTTAATCGAAACTTTATCTCAAGAGTCGAAATTAATCCCATGCATATTTAATTACCAGTCGGACGATGAACAAGACAGTTTAAAGCTTTCTCTAATGAATAATTATACAATTCCTATTTCTATTTAATATTAATAGTAATCGAGTTGCAAATTTTTCACATCCTCTAATAAAATGTTCTGAATTTAAATTAATTAAAATAAAAGTTGCCTAATATGGTAAATAAAAAAAAAAAAAAAAAAAAAATTATAAAATAATCGCAATTTGCGTTTTTTACTTTTTATTACTCCCTTCTCCATCCATGTACTCTACTAGCATAAGTAATTATGCCTCCCCGAAAAAAAATATTTTCAGCGGCCCCTATCTTTTATTTTTTATATGGATGTAATAATAGAGAATAAAAAATTTATTTAAAAAATTAACAGAATAAAGTTTTAGCTTCACCTCTATGGCCTTCTCATATTTTCACCTTTCATATTTTTACTTTCTCTTTCCTATATATGAAATATATAGAGAAAAAGTATTGCGATCATGTCAAAAATTTGATGTCGAGATTTTGATGGAAATACATGTTTTGAGGTCCCCTGAATTAAAAAAAAGTGGCTCTCGAGAATTGGCCTGTGATTATGTGGGGTCTTTGTGTGATGTTTTAAGGCAAGAAGGAAAAGAGCTATCAGGTTGAAATTATATATTTAAGTTAGATACCCCGTAAGTCATGAAAATAAGCTTTTAAACAAAATCGGCCAAAAAGTACTTGTACTTTACTGATGTATTTTTTCAGTTTTTTTTTTTTTTTTGATTTTCTCAAAGTTCACTCCAACAATTTTGATTAAAATTCAAAAATCAATTATTTTTTAGATGCTCTTTAAAGAGTATATTAATAAGTTTTTTCTTAAAATGTATTTGAAGTACACTTTACTGATTTTTAAGTTGTGTGCTGTGCGCCAGTCACACCAGATTTTTTAGATGCTCTAAAAAGTAGTAGTTAGTAAGATTTTTTAAATATTCGTCTTCTCCATCGTCTCTTAATAATTTTTTTAATAAAAAATGTGTGCCTCTCAAGCTTAAATAAATGAAATATGTCATTATAAAGAGAAATTGAAATTTAATCTCTTTGAATTATTCGTTATTTATTACTAGGGGAATTTTTAATTATAGACCACATTTTGTATTAATTATTTACTAAAAATATATTCGTTATTATTTTTAGTAAGATCTTATTATTGAAGAGATTTAATCAAATTAATTTCTGATCAAATATATTTTTTGTCAGTCAGGACGAAAAGCGAATATCCGACCCATAGAATAAGTCTCGCCTAATAAATAGGCATAAAAACTATCAGCCTTGCGAAGATTTTGCCTAACTCTCAGGCTTTGCTGTTTAGTGGCGCCTCTCGCGTCGATTCTGCAAACTTTTTATTTGCTCTAACAAGACAGGCTTTAGTTTTGAATCTTGAATTCAAATGTACCGTAGTGTCGGAAACTAAATATATGTCGAACACAAAAAATCTGGTGTGACAAGCACAGAACATAACTTTCACCACCAGATTTTTTTTGAATTCAGATCTCGCCATTTTTTAAATATTTTTATTTACGAGCTATAAAAGCCTACTATTTTTTTGTGTCATAATTCATGTACAGTGAGGGTCAATATTAAGTCCCACCCATGCGTTTTCTACTTGTGATTATTTCACTGTTTTTTTAAAAGAAAATGAAAATCTTTATTGGAAATTTTCTAGATTTGAACAATGAAAGATTCCATTAAAAAATTTATAATATTTATCTAAAAACAATGAAATAATCACAAATAGAAAACGCATGCATGGGACTTAATAATGTCCCTCACTGTACAGTACGTAGGGGAGAGGGGGGACATTGGGACACGAGGCACATTGGGACATTCGAATTTTAGCTCTACTAAATGTGCCCATTTTATTATAGAAAATTTTTTCTTAATAAAATGGGTACTTAATACACCCCTCTCCCCTACGGAGTAAAGCATCATGTGAAAATAAATGAAATTAAATAAAAATCAAACTTTTTCTTTTCTTCTTGAAATTTGTCATCATTGAATGGAATTTACGTTCGCATTATTGAGGGTTCTTCGCTATAAATTTCATATCGAAAATCTGATTCATGTTTTAGAAAATAGGGTTATTGGAATTTTTTTTATCCAACTCTTCTCCGGTAGAAAGAAATCGATTTTATTTGAAATCAATCCGTTTGAATGAATCTATTATTAAAAATCACCCTGTTCTTGTAGTCTATAGAGGGTAGTATGTTACTCTCGTTTTAATTAATAAAATTTATTATATTCTTTGATATTGATACGAGCATGTACTTTTTTGAAAACAGATTCAATCAAAGATTAAAAACAAAAAAATCTACGTCACATACATAATTTGTCTTAACTGTAACTAGGTGAAAATAAAATGTGTTTTGATAAGTAAATGTAGGTTAATTATAAATGTAAAATATAGTCTCACTCACTCCCTTATTATAAAAAAAAAAAAAATCTATAAATTGAATATATGATGGCGGGGTGTGCATCTATCTGTCTGTCTAAAATAAATCCAATCAGATCCACATTCCGGATCTCTCTAAGGGGAAAAAAATAATTTTTTTTTTTTTTTTTTTTGAGAAAATTTTTGTTAATGAATTAAGGGGGAACGGGACCGAAGGTGTTACGCATGTTTTTTCCGATAAGATGGAGTAGTGTGTCAAAAAGTATGCCCAAAAAATCAAGTAATTCAAAAATTTGAGATGTCAGAATGGTAGCTAATAATATTTAATTTGGTTGATTTTCATTGATCTTTTATCAATAAATACTTTATAAATGTTATTATATATTATGTATCTTTTATAAAAGCATAAAAATATATAAATATAGTCCAAATATAGGCTAATACCCTATCGGCTGTTAGACTAGCCTGCCATCTATTGCAAGAATGCTGAACTAATTTGACAGTTGATTTTTAAATAAATCATCTAAGCTTATTTTAAAAATTTCTTAATTAATATGTGATTAATAATAACAATAAATTAATTCATTTTTAAATTAAAAAAAAATTAAAGATTATTGGGACTGATTGTTTTTTTGTATTTGCTTGATAACAGCATAATTACGATAATTTTTTAATAAGTCATTAAAAAAGTTATATCTCATATGTCCCAATAATCTCTTATGAATTTAATTCATTAAAAAAAAACCGGATTGAAAAATTCCTTATAATAGTCAAGTTTTTTTTAATGTACGTTTAGACGTCGCTCCTGAACCCCCTTAATAACATTTTTTATTTGGCTAAAAATCTAGAATTTCATATAAAATTCAGTTAATCAGTAAAAAAAAAAAAAATCCCCGTACAAAAAAAAAAACGATCTCTTATTTTTTATTCATTCCTTCCAATTTCTCTTTGAAAAAGAAAAAAAGTAAAAAAAAAAAGGCTGCAACTAAAAATTTTAAACTATACAAGTTGGGTCATAAATCTAACTATACACAAACACACACACACACACACATACATTAAATTTGAGGAGATTTGAAATTCCATTAGGGATTTGGTGAACTTCTAAAATTTGGCAAAAGTTCCTTCTCTCTCTCTCTCCTTCGAGAAGTTCTCTTCTCAGTTCTCTTTGAATTGGCTACCCTCCGGCCTATTTAGTTATTTATTCGTCTAAAAGGGCCTTCCTTCGTCCTTCTCTCTGCACCTGCATGCAGGCAGCACACGCGCCATCTCCAAGCTCCAGCTATAAATTCTCTTTTTATTATTGTACACTTGTGTAGATTCCATAAATATTCTTTTATAAATTTAAAACGGAATGTTTGCATTTTTTTTTTGCTAAATAAGATATCCAACATCCAAAGGAAGAGAGAAATAACAAACAAATTATTTTATTTTTTTTTTTACTATTTTTCCTTATAATAATTTTAAAGTTAATACTAAATAGATTACTCACAGAGAAGTTATCTTTTTATAATTAAGTTAATGAAACAAGTAAGTCAATAATAATAAAAAATATGGTGTGACTTAACTCACAGCACATCATTTTTTAAGGTCGAGATATATTTCGTTGCCCATATCACCTTAGTCCCAAACTTGACCACTTGCGTTTCATATATGGCGCTGAGCTAGGACATCAGTAAAGTGTACTTCAAACAATTTTCATGAAAACCTTTACTGATATAGATCTACTTTTTAAGAACATCTAAAAAAGTAGTTGATTTATGAATTTTAATAAAATTCCTTAGAGCAAATTATGAGAAAATCGAAAAAAATCTGAAAAGTACATTAGTAAAGTCCTAATTCTTTTTAGCCGATTTTGTTCAAAAGTTTCGTGTCACGGTCTCAGGGGGGTACCCAACTTTAATATAAAATTTCAACCTCCTAGCACTTTTAGTTCTTGACATATTTTATTCAAAGACACAAACACCCCTCTTTTTGGAACTTCAAAACATGTATTTCCATCAAAATCTCGACATCGAATTTTTGACTTGATCGCAATACTTTCTCACTATATGTACCATGTTATGAATGAAGGAACCAAGCGCCATTATGGTCGAAATTGAGATAAGACCGCCATCTTGTAGGGAAAAAGAAGATCTACCTCTTTATTTAAATCGCAACATTATTACTCTGTGCACTTTATTTGTATAAAACAAGAAATAAATTCATTGCATTGGGTTTGTTTACAATTGTGCAAATGAAATGGCCTTTATCTCAGATTTAGGTAAATAACGCTTGGTTCCTTCTTGCAAAACGTCGTGCATATATAGGTAAGAGAAAGTAAAAATCTGGTGTGACTGGTCACGGAGTACACCTCTTTCTCTTATCAACAAAAATTGAAAGTTGCTTTCTGTGCTTGTAACACCAGATTTTTTTTTTTGAAACGACATTTTATATTTGAATGAAAAAAAGCCTATCTTTTATTTACATTTTTCTATTTTTTACTTTCTCTTATATATATATTTTAATAAAATCTTTTTATTAAATGAAAAGGAACTCTAAAACATGGCGCCTCGATCTTGACTTGAAACTATCCTCTCTCATTACCGAAGTCCAAAAAAAGAAAAGATTTTTGATTAATAAAACATGACCTCTTTTATTTTTCTTTTCTTTCTAATGATGCCATCCTCTCAAAATCCTCAGGTCGTATTCTTGCAATTTATCTGCAAAGCCAAAAAATCTTTTCTCTTCTTTTCTCTTTAATGCTTTTATTAGAAACAATTGAAACAATATAGGCCTACATAGAGGCTTTTTATGTTCTTGATTCAATAAGAAATGAAAGGAGAGAAAGAGAAATTATTCTATTCTTGTCGTACTATATTTGCCAATCTCAGCAACATTTAAGAAAATTTATTAATAATTCAATTGTGTGAAATTTTCGAAAATCCCTTGGAATAGTGAACGTTGAACCCCTACGTTGAGACCGACTTCTATTTTTAACTATTTCTTGATAGTACTTTTTAATTAATGAAAGAAAGAAATGTAGCATAATAATTTATTTATTATAAAACGCTAATTTTTTTTTCTTTTATAGACTCCAAAACAACATAAGGAATGGACAACAATCTTCTGAGAGTCATTCAACAAAGAGTGAGTTTCTTCATCTCATTAATCAAGTATGCTCTATTTCAAAGATAAATTCTTAAAAAAAAAATAAATAAATTGTGATTGCTTTGAACATAATTTAAATCTTTATAATTTGATTTATTTAAGATACTTAATTTTCTTTTCAACCAATCCGTCAAAGGTTGGTTGTTACAATATTATTAGATCAGTATTCAAAAGAAATAATTCTGCCATCATTTCATTTGCACATCTTCTTAATTTATAAGTATAGCAGGTAGATATAAACATATACCTCAATATTTTTATCTATAGACCTACCATCTTCTATATCTATTTACAAGGCCGTGGCCGGGGGGGGGGGAGGGGGTCCCCCCCCCCCAAAAAAAAAAAATATTTTTTTTTTCGTCCCCCTTTCTTTTTTTTTTTATAATAAAAAATAAAAAATTAAAAAAAAAAACAAAAAAAAAATTGTTGTTGTAATTTTTTTAAATATATAATTTATAACAATTTATTTTATTTATTTAATTTATTTAAATTTTTTCTTCTTTTCTTCCCCTTCAAAAACAAACCCACAAAAATTATTTTTTTTCTCTATTTATGAAGAATAGAAATGGCGGTGGTGATGATTGACTAAGGAATCTATCTAACCTAATCCATCTTGATCGGCGTTTGAGACTGTTTCTCACCTGGACAGCCTAAATAATATATCATACTATTGTTAAGTTTGCTAAATACTATGCACAACATACGTTTTGTGAATAATATTTGTTGTGTATACATTTAATGTTCTCCATCTCATTTGCAACAATTATTTCGTCCTGAAGATGGAAGCGACGCGCTCCCAAAACGTCGATGAAATAATATAAAGGTTTTTATTTCTGTTAACTACCTTCCTCATTGAGCTCCTTAGTAAATATTCCTATTTATAAAGAGAAAGTGTTAGTTTATTTGTATGTAGGGGCTAAGCTCAGAATTTACTATTTTTTCAAGCCTTGGGCTATATATATATAAAATTCATTTAGTACAATTAAATGGACCCTGTTATGCATTAGTGTGTCAAGGGCCCAAAAAATTAAAAATTGAGTTAAGCACGGAATATTGTTTCAAATGCTTTAATTAATAGTATTTTTTATGAAACATGTCCTAAAAAATTTATATTTAATGTTACTTGCACAATTGATAAGAAAAATTATATATAATCCAATAAAAACAAAAAACTTTAATGTTGATTTTCTCAAAATTCGATGTTTGATCTTTGACACACCATTGCATAATAGGGTCCAAATATACCTTTTGTGTATTTTTTTAATCCATATTTTTTTATTTAGCCTTTTTATCGGCACCTTCACTATCCCTATTTATTTAAATTGATAGGAGCTAATTCAATTGAAACAAATTTTTCGAGTAGTAAGCTACCATGGACTTATGTTGAAGTCCCAGAGAGGGAACACACTTAGGCCAATTAGGCCCTTTCTGATACCAAGGTGGGGCTATCCCCCTACCTACCCTAAGTGGAGACTTCGGCAAGATGTTTGCTGCAAGCTGGATTCGAACCTGAGCCGTGTTGAGACTTCGGACTTACCATGGACTTAGATTACATTAGATTATTTATTTGTTGTTTGGCAATTTCGCCTTACAAAGGATAATGAAATATGTTTTTACATACATAAATATGTACAAAAAGATACAATCTGTTGCTTTTTTTTTGTTTTTCTCTTTCTCTTCTTATTTTTTTATTAATTTTTTAATTCTTTCTTCTTCTCTCTATTCGTTTAGGATTATCGCCCTCATCTTCAAAGCCGAAAGAGGCTAGTACTCTTCTAAAGTGCTACGGTTTAGGGTTGCTTGCTCTATTATAATTTTATTTGATATTTGGATAGTATCTGAGGAAGGCTGCCGAAACATTGTACATTTTACAAATAAACAACATTCAAGTTTTTTATTAATTATAACTGTGAAAGCCTAAATTCCAAAAAGCTACTGAATTAGTCATTAGTCGATTAACCCTATCTCGTATTGCGAATTTTATTTTAAAATTGCACATTTACTTACATATATGTATGTTTAATGATTGTTAATCATTATACATAGGCTATATCTGTGACATATGTGTGAGATGGAAAGGTTTAATTAAATTTGTATTGTAAATAGTGAAGCAAGGGGGGGGGTGTAGGTGACTGGTCTCTCTGGGCCTTTCACACTTTCAGCGGGGGTTTTCTCTCTCAGTCGCATTAAACTTTCATTGAGTCCCTAAGCCTTTTGACTGCATGACTGCTAATGCACAGACCAACCCCTCGATTCGCAGTCAGTACGTCTATCTGAAAACCAACCCTCTAAAACCATTTGCAAACAAGTGAAATTAAATTTAAAGATCATCTGATGCTTAGCATTAAAAACTACTAGAAAGCAAACGGATCATTGTTATACTTTGATGGAAAGACACCAACTTTGATTAAGCCTTCATTTAGAGCTGAGGTAATGCTTGTTTCGTACAATCATTCAATCATATATGGACCCTGTTATGCATTAGTGTGTCAAGTGCCAAAAAAAATTAAAAATTGAGTTAAGCACGGAATATTGTTTCAAATGCTTTAATTAATAGTATTTTTTATGAAACATGTCCTAAAAAAATTTATATTTAATGTTACTTGCACAATTGACAAAAAAAAATTTATATATAATCCAATGAAAACAAAAAACTTAAATGTTAATTTTCTCAAAACTCGGTAGCTGGCGCTTGACACACCAATGCGTAGCAGGGTCCATGTATTCTCTGTGAACAAAAGAAGAAAAGAGCTAAAAGGTTGAAATTGGATATTTAAATTAGAAACCCCTGGCATGTAACACAAACCATTTGAACAAAACCGGCCAAAGAGTACTAATACTAATACTAATGTATCTTTTCAGTTTTTTCGATTTTCTCAAAATTTGCTCTACTCTTAATTACCAAAGATGTTTACTGTGTGACTAATTTTTTAACATATTGCAAAAAGTAAAAAAAAGTACATCAGTAAAGTAGTATCCGATTTTTCAAAGACGAATCCTACAGTATCGTAATATGTTTTATATACCGGAAGTAGTAGACATCTATATTTCAAATTTGAAAATATCGTTAAAGCCGTTTTTGAGAAATGCTGTGTTTATATAATCAATAGACTATTAAAAAAAAAATTTTTAATGCAAACTGATTTTACTTATGACGTTATGAGGAGGAAATATTTTTATTGAATTCATTAATATCACTTCATCACAAATTATTTTATTTCATCTTCCATTTGATTTAAAAAATTAACTGATCTCAATTTTTGATTTTTTTGAAATACGTCACTAAGTGATGCAAGCGAAGATATGGCAACACAAAAAAATCTGGTGCGACGAGTCACACCAGATTTTTTTGATATTCATTACCCTTGAGCCCATGGATCAAATATAATTGCTTTAAGTGGGATTATTTAACAAACAACTCAAACCCTAAAATATTTAATATGTACAGATAATTAGAGGAAGGATGTTAAAAAAATAAGCTCCAATTAAAAAGTCAGTCAGTCAGTTTATTTGAAATTTTATAGGGGAGGGTGACTCGTGACGGGACATATTCCACGCTTATTAATTTTTTTTATTTATTCAAAAAAGAAATAAGCTAAATCTGTCACATAAAAGAATATTAAAAAAGAGAAGATTCTACTGATTTAA
>JAKCPI010009695.1:0-11470 GCA_023213315.1 Euborellia annulipes
GAACCCGCGAAGTTTGGTATATGAGGTTAGCACGCTAACCTCTACACCACGCCCCGTGGGCGTGCAGTATTTATTCTGGTAAATAAATCTCTTTATATTTTATCGTTACGTAACTCTACATATGTACAATGCAATGTTTATTGTATGTAAATGTCATGAATTACGTCGAAACTTTGGCAAGAAGGACGCGTATTGTTTTTTTTAACGCAATGTGTGGTTTTGTCATTAGTTTGGCTGTCATTATTCAGGCACATTCAAGGGTTCGCATCCCGTCTAATGAAACAAAAATGTATTTCAATTGGATTTAGCTATCAATCCATTTGAAATAAATAGATACGGGGTCTAAATGGCCTTCGATGCCAAAAAATGGAATAAAAAAAAACTCTGTCAGGGGAAAATACCCGCCCACGGGTAGGGACGAAATTTTGTTTCCTTAATATCTTATAGCTATAATATGTATGTTTTTATAATATTAATTCAGCTTTCATTATAAATAGTTAATTGTCTGTCACTTTCCTAGCTTAATTTTCACAATTTTGCCAATAGTGTCTTTCTTCAGGTAACATATTTCTTCTGGTGCTAATAAAACTCAAAAAAATTAAAATATCTTCTGGCCTTTATCATTACAGATACGAAAATAATGTCAACTAAGGAAATCATGAATATTAAATTGAACAGAGTATATTTGGTTTCTGGACATAAAAAATCCAAATAGCGTAGAATCACCCATATACATAGTATAAAAATCAAGATCCTCCTCATAATAAAACTTAATGTTTGGCATAATTATACAAAAATACGGAGATCGGAAATTTATCGTATGTTTTTGAATTGACAAATGTTTTTTATTTTTTTGTTATTTTTTAAGATTTTTATATGTTAAAAAATGTAAAAAATTCCGATTCGTGAAATCGGCAGAGGGCTTGTCGAATTTACGAAAACGGCAAAATTTCATTGAATAGGCCAATTTGGCGTAATATGATATAATTGGTTAAAATTCCTTTTACAAAAACAAATTTCCTACAGTGACTCGCTTGGCGCGCCCAATGTATGTTTTTGAATTGACAAATGTTTTTTATTTTTTAAGATTTTTATATGTTAAAAAATTTGTTTAAAAGATCTATACATGTACATTCTACTATGATAAAATCCCTGTTTGACATTTTGATTCATTACAGGCCTGACGATGGTCCTTTGTGACCGAAACCAGGGTTACTGCGCGCACTGTTAAAATTTTCAAAAGTAAAATAAAGTTTTCTTTATTGATCCTTGCTGAAAAACCTGCAAAAAGAATGAAGACATATATATATATATATATATATATATATATATATATATATATATGTAACGCCGAATCGACGTTTCCTCACACAGTGCGGAATTAAAATTAAATGGTCAGTTAATAAAAACCTCTGGTCCAAATTTGGATTTAAACCTAAAAACCCTGCATGTGTATAATTTGAAGCACTGAAGTAATTGCCAAATAAATTATTTGAATGTGGAAAGCAAGCCTCCGCTGGTTTATTTTCTCCATAACTCTAATTTATTTATAAATGAAGATCCCAAGGCAACTTGTTATATACTTACACGTGCAGAAGTTGTGTAATTTTCAAAATTTTCATCGTCCCCGTGTATAATTCCAGAGCCCCGACTTGCAAACCAAAGGGCGCATCCAAGACTTTCATCCAAGATCGTGTTACGTGGATAAATCAAATTAGGAATAAAACTCTCCCTTAGACTAATTAATTCATTGAAAGGGATATTTATTTGTACGAAATTGAATTTCCTTTCCGGGAACATTGTCGTTAATATTTTATAAGTTGTTAATCCCGTTATTCGATCAGGAACATTAAAAGACGAAGGAACCGCGATGGCGATTTCTTTTCTTTTTGTTGTTTCTTTTTAGGCCTTTCAAAAGCGCAATTTAAAAGATCAATTGATTCTTCAAAAGGAAGCAAGTGATGCGCTAAAATGGCTAAAATTGCTGAATCAATTCCTCCGGAGAATAAAATTCCAATTTTCGAATGCGAACACTTTTTCGAATTGAGGAGGATGCAATTTTGACAAAGCCCGGGCTGATGTCCGACGCGGGATTTCACGCTTCCCATCAAGAGTTCGATTAATTCATTCACTCTTGTTTTAATATTTTCATCATTTAACAATAAAGTGAAAATATCTTGATTTGTTAAATTTTCACAAAGTTTAAATATATTTAAAATTTCTAAATCTATCTCTTCGGGTTCTTTATTCAAATCAAGTAAATTATAATTTATTGGCGATTTTAGTTTTAAATTATCAATGATAAAATTGTATTTATTTTCTTGTATGTGTTGGTGCATAAAATCTTGGCATATGTCATCCCATAAATAAGTCCTCAATTGATTGGGGCCTAGAAATATTGAATTTTTTTAAATTAAATAAGCAATTTACATGATAGCAAATAGGATTTACCTTTATTTAATTCTATGGAGAAAATTCCAGTTGCTGGAACTTCTGTGAATTCTAAATCTTTTTTCCCAACTGACGTTAGGCAAAAACATTCGTTGGGTTCAAAATACCAAAGCAAACTATGCCTTCCCAAACGATCTCTGCCAAACCATAAAATATTCAATTGCTTTTTATAATAAATAAAAGAAAAAGGTCCTCGTAATGAAGAAATTGCATTTAAAATATCAGCAGGTTCTTCAGAATCACTTAATAATTCTAAAACGAGATTTGTATCAGAAAGTGATTTCGATTTAGGAGAAATCTGAAACAAATTTAAAAAAATAAAATCTTGTCTTAAAACAAGTGTGTTAGTTTTTTTTTCGATTGATTGACGGATTATTTAAAGAAAAAAGTGACGACTTCTCATTCTTTAAATTGCGGCCTTTTTTAAAGCTGTCATAATTGATACAGGTCATCAAAAAAATATAAAATACCTCATCTTTATTGAATAGATCTCCATTCCAGAGCAGGATATTCCCCTGGGCATCAGCCGAGGGTTGTTTCGTGAACGATTCCCCTTGCATCCATAATATAGATGAAACGAAATGCAAATTGAAATTTGAATTAATGATCAGTTTATGTTGTCCTAAATAATCTGGCCCACGAAGTTTAATTAAATCTTCACAGTCCTATTAAAATGAAAAAAGGTTATAAATATACAAAAGAAATCAATTCACTCACTCACCTTGTATATATTGGGATAATGATTTTTTCTTGAATTTATTTTTGTTAAACAACAAAATATTCCACACATATTACTTAATTAATATGAATTTTTCGTTTGTTTATTATTTTTATATATAGCATGGAATTCAAATTAAAAGCTCACAAGAGACTTGACTGCACATGTCAACAAAAAATGACGTCACAGATTATAAATAAACGTCATTTTTAGCGGATTTTTTGAATTTTGTACTTTAACAATCATTTTTAAAAAATCTGGTGGGACTGTCGCACAGCACCATGGGCGTAACTAGGGGGG
The DNA here is from genome assembly GCA_023213315.1 of Euborellia annulipes. Classification (NCBI taxonomy): domain Eukaryota; kingdom Metazoa; phylum Arthropoda; class Insecta; order Dermaptera; family Anisolabididae; genus Euborellia; species Euborellia annulipes. The sequence continues at coordinate 3,470 of JAKCPI010009695.1, forward strand.
GGGGGGTCTGCCTCCCCCAGAAAGCTCCTTGCCCCAAGAAAAATTGAGAAAATATGGGGCTTTCCAGACCCCCCCCCCCAGCCAAATTCTCTTGTTACGCCCATAGTGATCTTCTTCAAACAATTTTGAAAGCAAAATAAAACAGCATTAAAAAATAATAATTGATTTTTGAATTTTAAGAGAAAGTAAAAATTAATATGTCAAAATAAATTTGAAAAATCGATTTTTAATCATTTTCAGAACGTTTTGAGACTAAAATTTGATTGTTTTTGCTTGAATATTTTATATACTAAGTTATTTCAATCAAATATCAAGGCCTAAATGTGTTAAAAACAATAAATTATAAAATGAAAGAGGCAGTTAAAAATAAAAAAATATAGGCTAATACCCTATCGGCTGTTAGACTAGCCTGCCATCTATTGCAAGAATGCTGAACTAATTTGACGGTTGATTTTTAAATAAATCATCTAAGCTATTTTAAAAATTTCTTAATTAATATGTGATTAATAATAACAATAAATTAATTCATTTTTAAATTAAAAAAAAAATTAAAGATTATTGGGACTGATTGTTTTTTTGTATTTGCTTGATAACAGCATAATTACGATAATTTTTTAATAAGTCATTAAAAAAATTATATCTCATATGTCCCAATAATCTCTTATGAATTTAATTCATTAAAAAAAAACCGGATTGAAAAATTCCTTATAATAGTCAAGTTTTTTTTAAAGTACGTTTAGACGTCGCTCCTGAACCCCCTTAATAACATTTTTTATTTGGCTAAAAATCTAGAATTTCATATAAAATTCAGTTAATCAGTAAAAAAAAAATCCCCGTACAAAAAAAAACAACGCTCTCTTATTTTTTATTCATTCCTTCCAATTTCTCTTTGAAAAAGAAAAAAAAAGTAAAAAAAAAAAGGCTGCAACTAAAAATTTTAAACTATACAAGTTGGGTCATAAATCGAACTATACACAAACACAAACACACACATACATTAAATTTGAGGAGATTTGAAATTCCATTAGGGATTTGGTGAACTTCTAAAATTTGGCAAAAGTTCTTTCTCTCTCTCTCCTTCGAGAAGTTCTCTTCTCAGTTCTCTTTGAATTGGCTACCCTCCGGCCTATTTAGTTATTTATTCGTCTAAAAGGGCCTTCCTTCGTCCTTCTCTCTGCACCTGCATGCAGGCAGCACACGCGCCATCTCCAAGCTCCAGCTATAAATTCTCTTTTTATTATTGTACACTTGTGTAGATTCCATAAATATTCTTTTATAAATTTAAAACGGAATGTTTGCATTTTTTTTTTGCTAAATAAGATATCCAACATCCAAAGGAAGAGAGAAATAACAAACAAATTATTTTATTTATTTTTTTTACTATTTTTCCTTATAATAATTTTAAAGTTAATACTAAATAGATTACTCACAGAGAAGTTATCTTTTTATAATTAAGTTAATGAAACAAGTAAGTCAATAATAATAAAAAAATATGGTGTGACTTAACTCACAGCACATCATTTTTTAAGGTCGAGATATATTTCGTTGCCCATATCACCTTAGTCCCAAACTTGACCACTTGCGTTTCATATATGGCGCTGAGCTAGGACATCAGTAAAGTGTACTTCAAACAATTTTCATGAAAACCTTTACTGATATAGATCTACTTTTTAAGAACATCTAAAAAAGTAGTTGATTTATGAATTTTAATAAAATTCCTTAGACCAAATTTTGAGAAAATCGAAAAAAATCTGAAAAATACATCAGTAAAGTCCTAATACTATTTGGCCGATTTTGTTCAAAAGCTTGGTGTCACGTCTCAAAGGGGGAACCTAACTTTAATATAAAATTTCAACCTCCTAGTACTTTTAGTTCTTGTTATATTTTATTCAAAGACACAAACACCCCTCTTTACTTTCTCTTACCTATGTATATATGTAATATATATATAGAGAGAAAGTATTGGATTCATGTCAAAAATTCGATGTCGAGATTTTGATAGATCTTCACGTTTTGAGGTCCCTTGAATCCAAAAAAGTGGTTTTCGCGACATGGTCTGTCTGTCTGTCTGTGAACAAAATATCTCAAGAACGAAAAGAGCTAGCAAGTTGAAATTTTATATTTAAGTTAGGCACCCCCATGGGACGTGACACGAAGCTTTTGAACAAAATCGGCCAAAGAGTACTAATACTTTACTGATTCACTTTTTCAGTTTTTTTCGATTTTCTCAAAATTTGCTCCAACGATTTTTTTTAAAATTCAAAAATCAATTATTTTTTAGATTCTCTATAAAATGTATATTCTCATTTTGTGATTGAAATCTTCTGAAGACCACTTTACTCTTGTACTCCATAGAAAAGATAGGAGAAATGGTTGCCATGGTATCAAAATATAAATATTTTCCCATACTTATAAATTTTACAGGCCCACGGGGCGTGGTGTAGAGGTTAGCGTGCTAACCTCATATACCAAACGTCGCGGGTTCGGACCCCCGGGCAGTCCGATGATTTTATTTAAGCCATCTGGATACCAGATGGCTTAAATAAAAATGCCTGGACCCTAATATATATAAATTCATAAATAACGGTTATCGTAAATGTCTTATATGGCCTGAGCTGCCGAAAAGACAGTGTGAATGTGTGTGAGTGTGAGTGTGAATGAGAAAAAAGTGTGAATGTTTAAAAAAAAAAAAAAAAAAAAAAAAATTTACATCTTGAATTCAATTGTACCCTACTGTCGGAAACTAAATAGATGTCGACACAAAAAATCTGGTGTGACAAGCACAGTACACAACTTTCGATTACCGAAGGTAAGAGAAAGTTGTGTGCTGTGCGCCAGTCACACCAGATTTTTTGAACTTCAAAACATGTATTTCCATCAAAATCTCGACATCGAATTTTTGACTTGATCGCAATTCTTTCTCACTATATGTACCATGTTATGAATGAAGGAACCAAGCGCCATTATGGTCGAAATTGAGATAAGGCCGCCATCTTGTAGGGAAAAAGAAGATCTACCTCTTTATTTAAATCGCAACATTATTACTCTGTGCACTTTATTTGTATAAAACAAGAAATAAATTCATTGCATTGGGTTTGTTTACAATTGTGCAAATGAAATGGCCTTTATCTCAGATTTAGGTAAATAACGCTTGGTTCCTTCTTGCAAAACGTCGTGCATATATAGGTAAGAGAAAGTAAAAATCTGCTGTGACTGGTCACTGAGTACACCTCTTTCTCTTATCTACAAAAATTGAAAGTTGCTTTCTGTGCTTGTAACACCAGATTTTTTTTTTGAAACGACATTTTATATTTGAATAAAAAAAAGCCTATCTTTTATTTACATTTTTCTATTTTTTACTTTCTCTTATATATATATTTTAATAAAATCTTTTTATTAAATGAAAAGGAACTCTAAAACATGGCGCCTCGATCTTGACTTGAAACTATCCTCTCTCATTACCGAAGTCCAAAAAAAAGAAAAGATTTTTGATTAATAAAACATGACCTCTTTTATTTTTCTTTTCTTTCTAATGATGCCATCCTCTCAAAATCCTCAGGTCGTATTCTTGCAATTTATCTGCAAAGCCAAAAAATCTTTTCTCTTCTTTTCTCTTTAATGCTTTTATTAGAAACAATTGAAACAATATAGGCCTACATAGAGGCTTTTTATGTTCTTGATTCAATAAGAAATGAAAGGAGAGAAAGAGAAATTATTCTATTCTTGTCGTACTATATTTGCCAATCTCAGCAACATTTAAGAAAATTTATTAATAATTCAATTGTGTGAAATTTTTCGAAAATCCCTTGGAATAGTGAACGTTGAACCCCTACGTTAAGACCGACTTCTATTTTTAACTATTTCTTGATAGTACTTTTTAATTAATGAAAGAAAGAAATGTAGCATAATAATTTATTTATTATAAAACGCTAATTTTTTTACTTTCTCTTACCTATGTTATATGTAATATATATATAGAGAGAAAGTATTGGATTCATGTCAAAAATTCGATGTCGAGATTTTGATGGATCTTCACGTTTTGAGGTCCCCTGAATCCAAAAAAGTGGTTTTCGCGACATGGTCTGTCTGTGTGTGTGTGTGTGGGTGGGTGTGTGTGTGTGTGGGTGGGTGTGTGGTGTGTGTGTGTGTTCAATTTTAAGCATGAAGGAATTGAGCTAGGAGGATGAAATTTTATATTTAAGTTAAATACCTCCCGGGACCGGAAAAATAAGCTTTTAATCAAAATCGGCCAAAGAGTACTAGTACTTTACTGATGTACTTTTTCAGTTTTTTTCGATTTTCTCAAAATTCGCTCTAACGATTTTGATTAAAATTCAAAAATCAATTATTTTTTAGATACTCTTTCAAATGTATATTCTCGTTTTGCCCTCAAAATTGTTTGAAGCACACTTTACTCTTGTATTTCATAGGGAAGATAGGAGAAATGGTTGCCATGGTAACAAAATATAAATATTTTCCCATGTTTATAATTTTGACATCTTAAATTTCTAATATATTGGCGGAAACTAAATATAGGTCGACACGAAAAATCCGGGTGTGACAAGCACAGAACACAACATTCGATTACCGAAGGTAAGAGAAAGTTGTGTGCTGTGCAACAGTCACACCAGATTTTTTTTCTTTTTATAGACTCCAAAACAACATAAGGAATGGACAACAATCTTCTGAGAGTCATTCAACAAAGAGTGAGTTTCTTCATCTCATTAATCATGTATGCTCTATTTCAAAGATAAATTCTTAAAAAAAAAAATAAATAAATTGTGATTGCTTTGAACATAATTTAAATCTTTATAATTTGATTTATTTAAGATACTTAATTTTCTTTTCAACCAATCCGTCAAAGGTTGGTTGTTAAAATATTATTAGATCAGTATTCAAAAGAAATAATTCTGCCATCATTTCATTTGCACATCTTCTTAATTTATAAGTATAGCAGGTAGATATAAAAATATACCTCAATATTTTTATCTATAGACCTACCATCTTCTATATCTATTTATGAAGAATAGAAATGGCGGAGGTGATGATTGACTAAGGAATCTATCTAACCTAATCTATCTTGATCGGCGTTTGAGACTGTTTCTCACCTGGACAGCCTAAATAATATATCATACTATTGTTAAGTTTGCTAAATACTATGCACAACATACGTTTTGTGAATAATATTTGTTGTGTATACATTTAATGTTCTCCATCTCATTTGCAACAATTATTTCGTCCTGAAGATGGAAGCGACGCGCTCCCAAAACGTCGATGAAATAATATAAAGGTTTTTATTTCTGTTAACTACCTTCCTCATTGAGCTCCTTAGTAAATATTCCTATTTATAAAGAGAAAGTGTTAGTTTTATTTGTATGTAAGGGCTAAGCTCAGAATTTACTATTTTTTTCAAGCCTTGGGCTATATATATAAAATTCATTTAGTACAATTAAATGGACCCTGTTATGCAATGTGTGTCAAAGACCAAAAAAATTCAAAATTGAGTTAAGCACGGAATATTCTTTCAAATGCTTTAATTAATAGTATTTTTTATGAAACATGTCCTAAAAAAATTTATATTTAATGTTACTTGCATAATTGATAAGAAAAGTTATATATAATCCAATGAAAACAAAAAACTTTAATGTTGATTTTTCTCAAAATTCGATGTTTGGTCTTTGACACACCATTGCATAACAGGGTCCAAATATACCGTTTGTGTATTTTTTTTAATCCATATTTTTTTATTTGGCCTTTCTTATCAGCACCTTCACTGTCCCTATTTATTTAAATTGATAGGAGCTAATTCAATTGAAACAAATTTTTCGAGTAGTAAGCTACCATGGACTTATGTTGAAGTGGCTCCAGAGGGGGAACACACTTAGCCCAATTAGGCCCTTTCTGATACCAAGGTGGGGCTATCCCCCTACCTGCCCTAAGAGGAGACTTCGGCAGGATGTTTGCTGAAGCTGGATTCGAACCTGGAGCCAAGTTGGAACTTCGGACTTACCATGGACTTAGATTACATTAGATTATTTATTTGTTACTTATGGCAATTTCGCCTGTACAAGGATAATGGAACATGTTTTTACCATAAATATGTACAAAAAGATACAATCTGTTGCTTTTTTTTTAATGCTTTTATCTCTTTCTCTTCTTATTTTTTCTTAATTTTTTAATTCTTTCTTCTTCTCTCTATTCGTTTAGGATTATCGCCCTCATCTTCAAAGCCGAAAGAGGCTAGTACTCTTCTAAAGTGCTACGTTTTAGGGTTGCTTGCTCCAATATTATTTTGATTTGATATTTGGATAGTATCTGAGGAAGGCTACCGAAACATTGTACATTTTTACAAATAAGCAGCATTCAAGTTTTTTATTAATTATAACTGTGAAAGCCTAAATTCCAAAAAAGCTACTAGATTAGTCATTAGTCGATTAACCCTATCTCGTATTGCGAATTTTATTTTAAAATTGCACATTTGCCTTACATATATGTATGTTTAATGAGTGTTAATCATTATACATAGGCTATATCTGTGACATATGTGTGAGATGGAAAGGTTTAATTAAATTTGTATTGTAAATAGTGAAGCAAGGGGGGGGGGGAGTGTAGGTGACTGGTCTCTCCTGAAGGCCTTTCACACTTTCAGCGAGGGTTTTCTCTCTCAGTCGCATTAAACTTTCACTGAGTCCCTAAGCCTTTTGCCACTGCATGACTGCTAATGCCTGGACCAACCCCTCGATTCGCAGTCAGTAGGTCTATCTGAAGACCAACCCTCTAAAACCATTTGCAAACAAGTGAAATTAAATTTAAAGATCATCTGATGCTTAGCATTAAAAACTACTAGAAAGCAAACGGATCATTGTTATGCTTTGATGGAAAGACACCAACTTTGATTAAGCCTTCATTTAGAGCTGAGGTAATGCTTGTTTCGTACAATCATTCAATCATATATGGACCCTGTTGTATTCATTAGTGTGTCAATTGCCAAAAAAATTAAAAGATTGAGTTAAGCACGGAATATTGTTTCAAATGCTATAATTAATAATTTTTTATGAGGCATTGTCCTAAAAAAATTTATATTTAATGTTACTTGCACTGGAGTTGACAAAAAAAAAATTATATATATATAATCCAATGGTAAACAAAAAAACTTTAATGTTAATTTTCTCAAAACTCGGTAGCTGGCGCTTGACACACCAATGCGAAGCAGGATCCATATATTCTCTGGGAACAAAATATCTCAAAGACGAAAGAGCTTGAAGATTGAAATTGGATATTTAAATTAGAAACCCCTGGCATGTAACACAAACCATTTGAACAAAATCGGCCCAAGAGTATCCTAATACTTTTACTAATGTATCTTTTCGGTTTTTTCGATTTTCTCAAAATTTGCTCTACTCTTAATTACCAAAGATGTTTACTGTGTGACTAATTTTTTAACATATTGCAAAAAGTAAAAAAAAGTACATCAGTAAAGTAGTATCCGATTTTTCAAAGACGAATCCTACAGTATCGTAATATGTTTTATATACCGGAAGTAGTAGACATCTATATTTCAAATTTGAAAATATCGTTAAAGCCGTTTTTGAGAAATGCTGTGTTTATATAATCAATAGACTATTAAAAAAAAAATTTTTAATGCAAACTGATTTTACTTATGACGTTATGAGGAGGAAATATTTTTATTGAATTCATTAATATCACTTCATCACAAATTATTTTATTTCATCTTCCATTTGATTTAAAAAATTAACTGATCTCAATTTTTGATTTTTTTGAAATACGTCACTAAGTGATGCAAGCGAAGATATGGCAACACAAAAAAATCTGGTGCGACGAGTCACACCAGATTTTTTTGATATTCATTACCCTTGAGCCCATGGATCAAATATAATTGCTTTAAGTGGGATTATTTAACAAACAACTCAAACCCTAAAATATTTAATATGTACAGATAATTAGAGGAAGGATGTTAAAAAAATAAGCTCCAATTAAAAA
>JAKCPI010009696.1:0-42303 GCA_023213315.1 Euborellia annulipes
CTTTACGTCCCTTCTACAGGACGGGATGTCACACTCTCCTCGTAGAGTTGCCTGGAGGCTATTGTGGTGAGATCCAATCTTGTGCTTGCTTGAGGATATTTTTAATGAAAAATCCCGCACGCCCCGGGCTTTAACAGGGATCTTCTTTTTAGAAGCCGACCTCCTAGCCCACTACACCAACGAGCCCTTCTCTGTAAGAATTCTATCTGTAAAATTCAGTTGGTATTTCTGATTTCTTAAAGTGACTTCCAAATGTAAATATTAACGATAATATAATCAAATGAGGATTTATTTTTTATTTTTTTATTTTAATAATAAGCACACACACACCCCACACACCCAAGTGATAGTTTGAGTGCTTTTTACTTTTTCCCATTCAGTAATTTTAACGAGATCCTTCACCACCTACTTCACTTTTCTTAATGATAATGTTTTAATATATGTTTTAACACTTTGTTTCAACTGAAACAAAAAGCACATAAATTATCATGAATATGAATAAGTTAACATGCTTTTTTTCTCATGGGTAGGAGGATGACTAAAATAAATTTTTTCTTTTTTTTAATATAAAGTAATTATTACATAATTCATAAATGAGAAATTTTTTTTTTTTACTTAAATTCTTGTCACCACTTATAAACACAAAAGTTGTTCTTAGGCTTTTATTAGCCAAGCAAATAAATTTCTATTAGCATTCGATGCCTTACATGCTTGTTGAAGTTTTTTTTTACTTTCTCTTACCTCTATATATGTTAATATATACAGAGGGAAGTGTTTGGATTCATGTCAAAAATTCGATGTCGATACTTTGATGGATATACACGTTTTGAGGTCCCCTGAATCCAAAAAAGTGGTTTTCGCGACATGGTCTGTCTGTGTGTGGGTGTGTGTGTCTGTGAACAAAATATCTCAAGAACGGAAAAAGCTAGGATGTTGAAATTTTATATTTAAGTTAGGCACCCACCTGAGGCATGAAAATAAGCTTTTAACCAAAATCAGCAAAAAGTACTAATACTTTACTGATGTATATGTCGACACAAAAAATCTGGTACGACAGTTCCACCATATTTTTTTTTAATACGTTGAGATTTGTAACTGATTTGAGATTATCCTTATTTCAGATTAGGAGTAGGGGGGGGGGGGGGGCTCAAAAATTGTTCCATTCGGAAACCATTGGGTTTATATCTCCTTTTGAAAAATTAAAGTCAATTATTTATAATAATGTCAAATATTATCAATGAAAAATAATAAAAAATTGTTATATAATTAAATTTTCTTTTTTTTTCTATGTGGGGACTCTCTGGTATAGCGGCAAGGGTATCTACAAAGAAAATTCGTGTTCAAATCCTGGGCTCGCTGGGTTTTTTCATTAAATAAAAATATTTATTTAACAAATCTTCAAGCAGGCACTGGATTGGACTATTGGATCTCACCACAATAGCCCCCAGGCAACTCTACGAGGAGAGGAACTTGCTGTGACAACCCGCCCTGTGGAAGCGACTTAAAGAAGGTTCCCTCTCAGTGAGGAGAGGGAGCTGCTGTGACATCCCCTTCTGTGGAAGGGGCGTAAAGAAGATTCCCTCTCAGTGATGCATTCTTCAAAAGGAGCCGGTGCTGAGGAAGCTATTACTCAAACTAAGACATCCTCTCTAGCATAGAAGAGGTTGGATAAAAGGAACCGGAAATAAGGATTAGTTCACGAGCTAGAAATGAAGGCCGGAAATGATGTTACTTCACAGGGTGCCCGGTAGACGGCTACGGCCAGAGGCCGGTTGGATTTGAGGTATGTGTCTTCGTGCACGAGAACACCTCGGGGGAATAAGCGGGGATCCCGATAGGAATTTCAAATATATTTTTTTCTCTCGATGACTTTCTTAAGCATACAGGTATACATTTATATATATAATTCGCTAATGTCCGTCTGTCTGTCACGCTCTATTTAGGCAACTTCCCGTTGGCGCCGAAGGCGGGCGACGCGGCTAGTATATATAAATATCATTACATTGATCATTTTATTAATATGAGTAATGAGCCGTATATAGATATTTCTTGATAAAACAGATATGGAGGCCCCAGAAATCTCGTGCCCCTCCCCCCCCCCACCTCCACAGAAAACTCCCTGCCCCAATAAAAATTGAGAAAAATGGGATCCAGGTCCCTCCGATGATAGCTGGTCTCAATTCCCCTTCTCCCAGCCAAATTCTCTAGTTACGCCCGTTGGAGGGGGGTGGGGGGTTAGGCGGCCGAAGGCGGATGGTGCGGCTAGTATCTATATCTATATATAGATCTGAAATCAATTCTTATCTTTACTCAGTTAAAGTTAATTAAAATTAAAAGAAAAAGAAAGAAAAAATTTTCTCCAAGTACTAAAACATTCTTTAAAGGAAATTTTCACTTCAATTAAAATTTTCACTTTGATAATAATAATAATAATGCTAACTTTTGCCAACTTCCCCTCCCCCCCTTCTTTCTTCCTTCGAATTTCTTCCTTGTTTAATCAAAATCAATAAGCGCTTTTTAAAAGAAACACAAAACACCCAATCAAACCCCCCCCCCCCCCCCACCTACCCTCTTCTCTTTAAGGAGTTTGCTTTAAAATTTTATAACTCTTTTTCCTTGTTCTTTGGGAAAGAATAGATTTTTACTTTCCGTCTTCTAGCTTATGATATCAAATATGAATAAAAGTTTTCGTTAATTTCATCTATGAAATAATTATTAACTCTGATACTTGAAAAAAAAAAAAAAATTGTACATCTCTGGAAATTTCTTTTAAAATAGCTATGTATAGATAAAAATTTCATGACTGAAATCGCTCTTTTTACTTTCTCTTATCTATTTATTTTTGCAACTTGGTCTGGCGAGTAACGATTTTAAGCATGAAGGAAATGAGCTACGAGGTTGAAATTTTATTTTTAAGTAAGATACCCTCACGAACAGTTAAAATAAACTTTTGAACAAAATCGGCCAAAAAGTACTAGTACTTTACTTATGTAGCCTACTTTTTGCTCAGGGGCCCACATCTTGTGGGTACGTGGATGGCGACCACGAGCTGCCCTAGCTGAGACAGACAGTCCTTTAAATGTCTGTCTCTTTCTTCCTCTTTTCAACAGGCGTCAGACCGTGCGACGGGCCGGCATTTCCTTTTTCTTCTGGTTGTAAAAACGTATGGTAGGGTTGGAGGGAAAGCGTGAGGTTCGCCGACAATTTTCTCAAAATTGGCTCTAACTAGTTTGATTCAAATTCATAAATCAACTATTTTTTAGATGCTCTTTAAAAATTGTATATTTACTTTACTGATCTATTTCAGATTTTTCAAATTCATTTTCCGGCTTACGTTCCTAGAGCCAATGTTAAATCCCCATATGGGGATTCGCATGCTAATTTCGATTCAAAAGGGGTTCCCTCCCAGGTAGAATGCTGACAATTGGCCGAACCTTGGGTTAGTTGTCATTTGCCAAGCCTTCGGTACAGCGGCGTAACTAGCCTTTGAGGGCGGAAGGGGCGAAGCTCAACTGGGGCGCCGTTTTTCGTTCTACCGTATTTTTTTTTTTAGTATTCGAATCTCGTTCGATCTTTTTTTTGTAATTTTTCTCCGGATTTGTGATATAAAATGATTTTGTTATGAAATTTCAAAAAAAATAGCCGGAGATTTTGTGAAAAGGCCGAAAAGCCGGATGCTCGAGGGGCGCCAAAATCTTGATGCACCAGGGGCGGGGGGGGGGCGCCTCCCTTCGCCTCCACCTGGATACGCTACTGCTTGGGTAGTGACCATTGGGTCAAGTCTGGTCCGTGGCTTGACCCAATGGTATTTAACCGAGCCTTGGGAAGACCAATGGACCAATTTTGGCCCGAGGTTTGGCCCAATGGTTCAATAATTTCAAACCGAGCTTTGAGAAGTCACCAATGGATCAAGTCTGGCGCAAGGCTTGTCAAATTGGTTCAATAATTCCAAACCGAGCCTTGGGAAGTCACCGTTGGGTCAAGCCTGGTCCAATAGATTTGGTATTTTTAAACCAAGCCTTGAGAAATTTCAAAAATATACTAAATATATCTCTTCGTTTGTTAAATATATCTCGACACACGAAAATCTGGTGTTGGTTAAGTCACACCACGTATTTTTTTTACCCGGGAAGTCGCCATGACGTTGAAGCACGTCACATGCGACGAAGCCCCAACACAGTCAAGTTATTTAATATTTATCCAACTTTTATTTTCAGGAATGATTAATTAAATATTCAAAAAAAAAAAAAAAAAAAAGGAAAAGTGAAACAAATAGAGGAGAGATGCAGGCGCCCATATACTATTTCCAATTCCGTGACCCTTTTCTCTCTCACTCATTCTAGTTTTAAAGAGCCAAATGGCGTTCTTTATTTGTTCAACATTACATTGTATATCCTGGCCGTTGTGGTTGAGTGCACTCTCATTTGTACAAAAAAAACAAAAAACTCCGTCCTCTAAGTGCATTCTCGCGACCGCCAAGTTAATAGAAAGTTCGCGGTCAAAACCAGGAAGTCCATGGTCGTTCGGAAAGAAAAATGCATCTCGAGTTAATTATGTTTTTACAAAAAAAAAAGGATTTTAATTATAGCCTACAAAATGAATGAATTTAAATATCTCGTTTAAAGGAAAGTAAATAAGTCAATTTGAGAGTCATTTACCCTTGGAGATACGGTAAATGACCTTTGGAGAAATTTTTAATAATTATATTGATATTTAGCTGGTCGGGGAGCCTGGCAACGATACAGTTCCCACAATCCCTCACCGCAACTTCAAATTTTTTCCGATTCAGGGTCATTTACGACCCAATGTATATAAAATATATATATATATATATATATTTTTTTTTCACACTTAATTTTAAAGTATTGACATTATTAAATAAATAACTAAATAAATTTTAATATTTTAATAAATTTTATTGTTTTACACTTTTTTCTAGCTCGTGAACTAATTCTTATTTCCGGTTCGTTTTATCCAACCTTCATGTTAGGGATGATGTCCTACCTTGAGGAGGACTCCCTCAGCACCGACTCCTTTCGAAGAATGCATCACTGAGAGGGAACCTTCTTTACGTCCCTTCCACAGGACGGGATGTCACAGGAACTCCCTCTCCTCGTAGAGTTGCCTGGGAACTATTGTGGCGAGATGACGAGGGCTCGCTGGTGTAGTGAGCTAGGGTGTCAGCTTCTTCAAAGAAGATCCCTGTTCAAATCCTTGGCGTGCGGGATTTTTCATTAAATAAAAATAATTATTTAATGTAAACAAATCCTCAAACAGGCCCTGGATTGGAATATAGGATCTTACCACAATAGCCCTCAGGCAACTCTACGAGGAGAGGGAGTTGCTGTGACATCCCGTCCTGTGGAAGGGACGTAAAGAAGGTTCCCTCTTGAAAGGAGTAGGCTACACGCCGGTGCTGAGGTAGTCCCTCCTCAACTAGGACATCCTCCATAGCATAGAAGAGGTTGGATATAAGGAGCCGGTTGGAACCAGAAATAAGGATTAGTTCACAAGCTAGAGACGAAAGCAGGAGGAGGAGTTAGAGATAGAAAATGATGTAACTTCACGGGGTGCCGGTAGATGGCTACGGCCAGAGGCCGGTTGAGGTGTCTGTCTTCGTGCACGAAAGCACCTCGGGTAAATAAACGGTATAGAAATTTCAAATAATAATAATAATAATATTGTGGTGAGATCCAATCAAATCAAATCCAGTGCCTGCTTGAGGATTTGTTTACATTAAATAAATTGATTTATTTAATGAAAAAATCCCGGACGCCCAGGGTTTGAACAGGGATCTTCTTTGTTGAAGTCGACACACTTGCCCACTACACCAGCGAGCCCCTTGTCCGCTATAATGAAAAATAGGGGGCTGTGGGAAGAAATTTCGAAGTTAATGAAATTTTTACAGGTTATTGGGTGTACACCAAGATGTCTATTCTAAATTTTCGATAGAGGACCGACCCTGTGCCAAAAATTTTGGACATTTTTCAGTTTTTTGCTTATATATTGTAAACTTAGCATATGTTGTCCACCTTACTCTAATGCAAAGTTATGGTCGTTTTCTTGAGGGTTAAACGATGCCAAGCACGGCAAAACCTCGGATAGGTGACCCCGAGAAATCTCCTCCGGTAGACATTGCTACTAATAACTAATATATAATTTATTCAAAACCCTAAATGAACTTGGTAGATAAATTATAAATTGGCTCCAATTTTTAATGGACAAATTGTCAGACAGGACTATGTATTGTTGAACCAAACATATTGGATATATATGTACAAAACAACAACAAAAGGGACAAAAAATCTGGTGTGACTGGGCACAGCCACAACTTCTCTTACCTTCGGTAATCGAAAGTTGTGTTCTGTGCTGTCCACAGATTTTTTGTCGACATATATTTAGTTCCCGACAGTACGTAACATTTGAATTAACTTGTAAGATGTAAAATTTATAAGTATGGGAAAATATTTATATTTTGTTACCATGGAACCATTTCTCCTATCTTCCCTATGAAATACAAGAATAAAGTGGTCTTCAAACAATTTTGAAAGCAAAATCAGAATATACATTTGAAAGAGCTTCTAAAAAATAATTGATTTTTGAATTTTAATCAAAATCGTTAGAGCGAATTTTGAGAAAATCGAAAAAAACTGAAAAAGTACATCAGTAAAGTACTAGTACTCTTTGGCCGATTTTGATTAAAAGCTTATTTTTGCGGTCCCGGGGGTGTTTAACTTAAATATAAAATTTCAACCTCTTAGCTCAATTCCTTCATGCTTAAAATTGAACACACACACACACACAACACACACACACACAGAGACACACACACAGACAGACAGACCATGTCGCGAAAACCACTTTTGGATTCAGGGGACCTCAAAACGTGAAGATCCATCAAAATCTCGACATCGAATTTTGACATGAACAATACTTTTTCTATATATATATTAATATATACATAGGAGAGAAAGTAATAATAAGACGGTCTAAAATTTCTTTGAATGAATTGTCAATCAGGATCAAATGCTGTTGGACCACTATCTGAGGATCTGATATGTATTTTTATTATTAATTGCCTGAAACGAGTTGTCTTAAAAATTGCAACACCTGGTTAAGAAAAAGCGAGGGTCCAGGGGTGCGGAGCCTCTCTGGCTAGCCGCCTTAGCCGGGTGGAGCGGCTAGTAGAGGATATAAATTTCAAGATTTAGAAAATCCTAGTACGGATTTCTTTTAATAGCCTATCAGCTAACAAAATCAAAGATATATGTCCAAAAAAAAAAATCCAGAATATTTCATGATAAAAAAGAAATTTCGACTAAAAATAGAAATGCTAATCCCATTCAATCTAATGACTCCTTGACTTCGTTTTTTCTCCTTCTCTCTCTCTCCTTTTACATAGCTAATCAGGGCCTATTTTTTTGTTTTTTTGTTTTAATGTCGTGCAGATTATCATTTGTCTTTTGTATTGTCTCTAATCGTAGTCCTCTTCACCTCAATTGAATCTCTTTTGCTTTCCTTATGCTAATAAACGTCAACGACATCATCATCATCATCATCAGTTTACAGTTTCATCTTTTCATATTTAAATGGATCATATGCAATAATAAATATTTTTTTTCTATTTATAAATCTTACATCATGGATTTTATTATATTGGCTAAATACAAAAGTCCATTATTAGTCGATTCAGAAGCTGGTTACTCTAGGCGGCAAGAGATGGCGTTAGTTCTCCCCATAGGGAAACAGGCGTTTTATTCCATTTCATTTGAAAATTCCTATCGGGATCCCCGTTTATTTACCCGAGGTGCTTAAGTGCAAGAAGACCTCAAACCTAACCGGCCATCTACCGGCACCCCGTGAAGTTACATCATTTCCTATCTCTAACTTCGTTCGTTTCTAACTAGTGAACTAATCCTTATTACGTTTCCACCTGGTTCCTTTTATCCAACCTCTTCTATGCTAGGGAGGATATCCTAGTTTGAGAAGGGACTCCCTCAGCATCGGCGTGTAGCCTACTCCTTTCGAAGAATGCATCAATGAGAGGGAAACTTCTTTACGTCCCTTACACAGGACGGGATGTCACAGTAACTCCCTCTCCTCGTAGAGTTTCCTGTGGTGAGATCCAATATTCCAATCCAGGGCCGGCTTGAGGATTTGTTTACATTAAATAAATATTTTTATTTAATGAAAAATCCAGCACGCCCGGGGTTTGAACAGGGATCTTCTTTGTAGAAGCCGACACCCTAGCCCTCTACACCAGCGATAAATAGGTCTATACTTTCTCCACCTAGAGAGGGGAGCACACGGGAAATTATAAATTTTTAACAACCTTTTCCCACCTATGTCTGCAAAATAAATTTTTCTCGCTTGATACGGGAACTGAACTTGGGACCCTAGGCACGGGTCACCGGTTAAAATTGATTTAATTATTAAATTTATGCATTAAAAAAATTGTCAATTTTCTTTCAAGTCAAGTGAAATTGTCACAAAAATGTACAGGTGCTGAGGATGGCTCCTGAGGGAAGGTCAGTCGTTAGATAAAAAAAAAGGATTCATTTATAGAACTTTTATAACATCTTTAGATAGATAAAGTTATTAAAGAAGAGAGAGAGAATCGTGGTTGATTCCCAAAGGGGAAACATTTTTATTCTTGAATTAAGTTTCATTCTTCTTTAAAGGGTTGTCGTCTCTTTAAAAAAAATGGGGAAGTTTCCTTTTATTTAAATAAAAAATAAGATCTGTTTTTCGATAATCAGGAAATAAACAAGACATAAATTTTTGTCACACTAGCCGCTTCTCCCGCCTTCGGCGGGCTTCGCCCCTCTTGGCAATTTTTCAATCAGGCAATTAATAATAAAAATACATATTTGGTTTATAAAAAAATATTTATATTAAAAAACATCTATTGTAAATATAATGGCGGAGTGTCACTCTGTTCATCTGTCTATCCTGATCAAATCCGATTCCCATCCCCGATCTCTCTAAGGAAAAAAAAATATTTGAAATTCATATCGGGATCTCCGTTTATTTGCCCGAGATCATCCACACACACCTTAAACTATTCCCTATCCCTCTTATGTTCGTTTCTAGCTAGTGAACTAATCCTTATTTCTGGTTCCACCCGGTTCGTTTTATCCAACCTCTTCTATGCTATGGAGGATGTCCTAGTTTGAGGAGGGACTCCCTCAGCACTTCTTTCGAAGATGCATCACTGAGAGGGAACCTTCTTTACGTTCCTTCAACAGGACGGGATGTCACAGCAACTTCCTCTCCTCGTAGAGTTGCCTGGGGGTTATTGTGGTGAGATCCAATATTCCAATCAAGTGGCTGCTTGAGGATTTTTTTTACATTAAATAAATATTTTTATTTAATGAAAAAATCCCGCACCTCCAGGATTTGAACTTCTTTGTAGAGACCTACACCCTAGCCCGCTACACCAGCGATAATGACTTATTAAAAAATTATCGTAATTAATTTTTTTTGTTATCAAGCAAATACTAAAAAAACAATCTGTCCCAATAATCTTTAATTTTTTTTTAAATTTAAAAATGAATTTATTGTTATTATTAATCACATATTAATTAAGAAATTTTTAAAATAAGCTTAGATGATTTATTTAAAATTCATCTGTCAAATTAGTTCAGCATTCTTGCAAAAGATGGCAGGCTAGTCTAACAGCCGATATACTATTAGCCTATATCTGGCCTATATTTATATATTTTTATGCTTTTATAAAAGATACATAATATATAATAACATTTATAAAGTATTTATTGTTAAAAGATCAATGAAAATCAACCAAATGCATTAAAATATTATTAGCTACCATTTTGACATCTCTTGGCAAATTTTTGAATTACTTGATTTTTTTGGGCATACTTTTTATGACACAACGCCATCTTATCGGGAAAAACATGCGTAACACCTTCGCTCTTTAATTTACCTTTTTATTAAAAAAAAAAAAAAAAAGTTTATCTCAATTTTATTGAATATGAAAATATTTTGTTAAAGTTGAATGTTTGTATGTGTATGTGTGTGTGTATACAGACGGTTGTTTTTGGGTAGGGAGAAGGCAAAAGGAAAATCCTTAAGCGGATTACTACTAGCAGCCAATCAAATTAATTCACGCAATACTGCGAGTGCCAGTAAGTCTCCGGATTAAAAGGAAACAGAGAGAGAGAGAGGATCTTGAAATTTGAATTAGTTTTATATAAAAGCAATTCAACTCGCATAACCTTAAAGGTGTGTGTGTGTGAGTGAGTACAACAACAACAACAACAACAACAACAAGAGAGATGCTAACTCATGCATATTGCTGCTACTGTAGCTAACCAACTTAAACCAATAAGGAATTCTTTCTTTTTATATTGATGGTTCTCCTGGTTAATGAAATACTAGCCGCGCTGCCCGCCTTCGACGGGCTTCGAGCCTAGCCAGGGAGCTTCGCCCCCTGGACCCCCCACCAGCTGGCTCGGACCCTCCCCTTTTCTTAATTATAAAAAGAAAACTAATGATGATAAGTGGCTGTAGACTTTGAATTGGGTACAGGGCGAGCCAGGGGGAGGCAGGGGGGCGTTGGGTGTCTAAAAATTAAAAAAAAAAAAAAAACAATATATTTTTTCCCATTGAATTTTTGTACCAAATCATACGCTATAATTCAATTTAAAGAATTTGATTTTTGTGGACAAAAATTGTGATGATATGTATGTTGTTTCGGCTAAAGAGGGGAATTGGCCCCCCCAACACAAATGTTCTACTACCCCACTGGGTACAGGAGTACTTCCTGCAGCCAAGAGAATTAAATAAAAAACTTTTATTTAATTAATTAACCGTCGACGTTTCGGTCGCAAGTCACGACCTTCCTCAGGACGATTAATTGTTATAATACAAGGTTGACAGTATTATATTTAATTATCATTGTAAATTATACAATATTTAATTGGGCTATATGTATTAAGAGTGAGTGACTTGCTCGGTTAGGACTTATTACAATCAATGGACCCTCCATGGGCGTACCCAGCGAGGGGCAGGGGGCAGCTGCCCCCCCCCCCCTAGAAGCAAGAAAAAAAAATTAAATGCTTATAAAGTGATGAAATGAAACAAAATTAGGTAGGGCGATAGCGACGGGGACTCGTTAGGACTCGAGGGTTTTTATGCCTTTAATTCGAAGGCTTTTCCCCTATTTATATATATGAAAAAGCTATGTCACAATCTGGACAGCCATGATCTGCCCCCCCTGGACGACCATGATCTGCCCCCCTCTAGATTTGATCCTGGGTACGCCCATGGGACCCTCTATTTATATATTTATTTCCTTGGCTGCAAAGTCTCCTGTACCCAATAAAAAGAAAATTATTATTATTATTTTTTAACACTCACACTTTTTTCCCACTCCCACTCACATCCACACAGTCTTTTGGGCAACTAAGGCCATTTAAGACTTTAAACGATACTCGTATGTTATTAATATATCTAATCGCGTATGTTAGCCGCGAAACGGAAATTTATATAATTAAATATTTATTAATCCATATACCCGAAAAAAGTAAGGTAGTTGAACCACGGATCATCCTATTTGTACTCGGAGTGCTCTTCGTCGAGGGAGAAAGTTGTGGCGCCGAATTGGGCTGACTAAAATTGCTTTCTAAGTGAGTTCATATACCCGAATGGCTTGCTGTGCTCTAGTGGGTGGTCTAAGGGCACTCCGAGTACAAATTGGAGGATCCGTGGTTCAACTCCCGGCGGCACACCCTTACCCTTTTCGGATACATTAATTAATAAATATTTAATTATATAAATATATCTTATGGAGGTCTAGGCCATTTGGTATCCAAATGGTTTAAATAAAATCATCGGACTGCCTGGGATCCGAACCCGCGATCCTTGGTTTAGAAGGCAATGCGCTACCAATTACACCAAGCTCGAGGGCAATATATCCGTCAAAATCCAATTCTTCTCCAAATATTATTTTCAGTAGAAAATAAAAGGTCGAGCAGCTATGTTAATTTCTTTATTTGAGAACCCACAGCGACGTTTCGGTCGACTATGCGACCATCTTCAAATAAAGAAATTAACATAGCTGCTCGACCTTTTATTTTCTACTACATATTGATTCAGCTATTCGCCTCGCTAACATACAATATTATTTTCGTTTTCAATAAAATTGTTCAATCCCATGCCACAGAATCAGCGATGCCCTGTGTTACGGTATTTATAAAGGAAATGATTTGTTCTTAAGAAAGTTATTGAATTCCTCAGGTGAAATGAATGATCGTCCCCGCATTAATGAATCCTCATTTATTCATTCTTTCTTTGAATTCTATGTCAAAGGGGTTTCTATCTCTTGAGTATTGTCTGCTGCATAAATAGGAATTAAAACAAATTATATGCTATTGAGCTTTTCAATAAGACGAATATTTATTTATTTATTTATTTATTCATCTGATCTACTCTGAAGGTGACAGATAAATGTCATTTGACTTTTGGAATAATAAATCTATGCATATCTAATTTTTCAACTGTAGAATTTGAAAAATGAGGTCGTCATGATATGTGTGTGTGTGGGTTTTAACTATAATGGATAAGTTTGCCTGTTTTTTTTTATTGGTCCAGGGAACGTGTAGAAATAAATCTGGTGTGACTTAACGCACAACACACTCTCTTTAAGTTGTGTACTGAGTGTTTTTTGTGTCGAGATATATTTATTTAGCACTTTATACATTATAGCACTTTCACCACTTGCATTTCATAAGTAAAAAAAAATCTGGTGTGACTGGCGCCCAGCACACAACTTACCCTTCGGTAAGAGAAATTTGTGCACTGTGCTGGCCACACCCGATTTTTTGTGTCGAGATATATTTAGTTTTCCATAGCACTTTAGTTTCAAACTTGACCACTTGCATTTCATAACTGCTTGAATTAAATAAACTCTGCTTATTCTTCAAAAATTTTGATATTTTATATAAAATAGAGAATAAATGGGTCATTCCATGCCAATTCGAAAAAAAAATTTTTGAATCCTGACCCCGCGGATTTCGCTGAAAATTTCCATATCTTTTTACTCTAACCCCTTCAAAACGACATTTTTGCAGAAATCTTTATTCAAAATCCTTGGCATGCGGGATTTGTACCCAACTAAATAAAAAGTTCATAGGATTTATTGAAAAAAATCTGCTCAATTTTAGTTTCAAAATAACTATAAATTAATTTTAAATAGTCTGGATATGGGTTCGGAAACCCCGGAAGGCTCCAAAATAAAATATTTTTAAAAGTCTGTTTTGAATGTTTAGTTTTTTTTCAGTGAATATAATAGGCAAGGGAAATTAGTTTCAGAAGCCCGGCATATATGATAGGGGGTATTTAAGTTATTTTGATAAGAAAGCCTAATTTGCCTGAATGCCTGGACCCCCACATAGATATATATAATTTTTATAACGGTTAAAATAAAAGTCTTACATACTAAGTTCTACAATTATGCGCCTAATTTCAAGATGTGCCGATGATATGCGTCAAAAATATGCCGTGTTTTTTTATATGAAAGAAAAAAAAAAATTATTAAACCTTGAAATTATGATTATTTTTTAAGGGCGTAATGTGGATGAAATTTTTTCAGTTTAAGCTCTGGTGTCTGTATTTTAACTTTAGGCATGAAGTTGAGCTAGGAAAATGCATATTTTAGTTACCCAGGGGAAAATAAGCTTTTAACAAAATTGGCCAAAAACTACTAGTACTTAATTTTTGAGTTTTTTTTTTTTTCGATTTTCTCAAAATTCGTTTCAACGATTTTGATTAAAATTCAAAAATCAATTATATTTTAGAGTTTGTTTTCAGCGAGATTTTGCTTAGGGCGAGAAAATTTTCGGTGCGTTTTTTTTTCGGCGAGAATTATTATATTATACAAGCACTATATTTAAAATATATTTTCCAGAAATCAATTATAATAAAAATAAAAATTGTCCAGCAATTTTTTGTTTTGCGGACCATTTGACGCCCCTTTGTGAGTGGCGCCCGGGGCATCATGACCCCCTTTGCCCCCCCTCGCTACGCCACTGGATTTAACATTGGCTCTATGGAAGGAAAATGAATTTGAAAAATCTGAAATACATCAGTAAAGTGTACTTCAAACAAATGAATTAATAAAAATATAATTTCTTTATCTTCTCTCCCCTCTCTCGCCCTTAAAAGGATCATCATAAACATGACAAGATGATTAATTGAAACGTTCCAATGTCAAATCTGCTTGATCAATGTTTAAATATACCCAAGAGATGGCTGTCTCTCTCTCTCTCTCTCTTCATTGACGCCAAGTTAAATGATGATGGTACACGCTGTTTATCGGTTTGATAAAACACACACACACACAGACAGACAGACAAGATATTCGTGAGTGGAATATCCTTGTTATTTCGTCGATGTTTGTTTCAATCAAGAGTTAAGAGAAGAGTTTCTTGGTTGAATAATTATTATCCAGCAAGCACAGGAATAGTAGAGTAACGAATCCATGAATTTTATTTGAACTTAATTAAGGATCAAGATGAATTAGAAACGAAAAGCAGGAAGAAGAGGGGATGCGCTTAAAGGACAAGTAAATTTAGAATAGTAATTACAACTATTTATTAAAGCAAATTCTAGCAAAAAAATCTGGTGTGACTGTCGCACAGCACACAACTTTCTCTTACCTTCTATAAATGAAAGTTGTATTCTGTGCTTGTCATTTTTTGTGTCGACATATATTTAGTTTCCGACAGTAGGGTACAACTGAATTCAAGATGTAAAATTTATAAAAGTGGGAAAATATTTATATTTTGTACCAAGGCAACCATTTCTCATATCTTTCCTATGAAGTACAAGAGTAAAGTGGTCTTCAGAAGATTTTTATGACAAAATGAGAATATACCAGTTGTACAAGCTTAAATCCGGTGTTTTTTGATGAGAAAAACACATTTTTTTTCAATGGAAAGCAAAAACACATTTATTCAAAGTACTTGCCCTCGCTATCGCTTTCCATCTTTCGGGCAATTTATGAATACCATGCCAATAAAATTCTTTTTTCTTTTGAGGCAAACCACTCTTCAAGCCATTTTCGGACGTCTTCGTAAGAATCGAAGTGCGCGAGTGGCCCATTGACGAAAATAGATATTAGTCGGACGGGGCCAGGTCCGGGGGTGTGGTAACACCTCCCAATAGTATTTTTTTACTTTTTTTCGACGTGTGAGACGGAGCATTATCATGAAGAAAAATCAGCTTTTCATGTCTTTGCTGATAATTCGGCCTTTTTTCACGGAGAGAGCACGGTTCAATTTGATTAATTGTTGGTGATAACGGTGAGTTTCACCAGGTTTCAACAGCTCATAGTAGATAATACCCTGCTGGTCCCACCAAACGCACAACATCGTCTTCCGTCCGAAGCGATTTGGTCTAGCGCAAGATTTTGATGGCTGACCGGGATCAACCCACGATATTCTTCATTTTTAGGATTTTTTCATCGCTAGTCATAATCCGGTGCAAAAACATTTTTCTTTTGTGTCTAGCAAGCAGGATTTCGCATGTGTTCTGACGTCGCTCAATTCGCCGGTCGTTCAGTTCATGCGGCGCCCATTTTCCAATTCTTTGAACCTTACCCATTGCACGTAGACTTAAGGAAATCGCTTGTTGAGAAACACCTAATTGCTCGGCGATTGGGTATCGTCTTCGTCTAAAAGAGCCTCTAGTTCGTGGTCTTGAACTTTCCTAGGCCGATTTTCAATGTTTCTTGTCACTTAAGTCGAAATTGCCATCTTTAAACTTACGAAACCAATCTCGGCACGTGGTTTCCGAAAGAGCATTGTCACTGTAAGCCTCCACTAGCATCCGATGCGATTTCTTTAAATTGAAACACAAAAGCAGAGCTTCCCTGAATTTTTCAAACGAAATTGATAGCGATGTTGACTGTTATTTGTTGACAGACGTTGTACTCATAAGAAAAAAAAATATGGCGGGTCCACGTGACCTTCATACGCTCAATAACGCCATCTATGAGCGAACAGCGGATTTAAGCTTGTACACCTGGTACATTTCAAAGAGCATCTAACAAATAATTGATTTTTTTGGTATTGTTGCGAGATCCAATATTCATCCAGTGGCTGCTTGAGGATTTGTTTACATTAAATAAATATTTTTATTTAATGAAAAAATCCCGCACGCCCAGGTTTTGAACAGGGATCATCTTTATAGAGGTCTAGCCCGCTACACCAGCGAGCCCCCCCTCAAATTTACATCAAAAAGGGAACTCTAATGCCTCCGATTCCGAAAAAAATACTTTAAAAAAAAAAAGTAAAACTATTTTAATTATTAAATAATGAATTATTTAGAAAACATACAAATTTCACTTTTCACTTTAGTATAGGGGCGAAGCGAAAAAAGGAAGTCTTTTTGTGATGAGTATCGCGTAGAGTGAAGCAACATTGATTAGATTGGCTCTATTTCTAGAAAATAGAGCAAACGAACGAACGAACGAGCTCTCTTCTTATTCCTTCCTCTCTCTCTCTCTCTTGACATCATCGCGTGAGAATTCGCAAAAAAAAACGCAAAATTCTTATCAATTAGGCTATAATTCATATTTAATATCTATAATCATTTTGTTAAATAAATTTTTATTCTTCTCAAAATAAAAAGAATATACATAGATAGCATTTTGATGGCTATAATTTTCAAAATTCTTTTTATGAAATATTAAAATGTCTTTTAAGAAAAAAAAAAAAGATTAGTTCGTTTTTCTCTTCTATATAAATGATAATTTTATTATTATAGTTCACTATTTGAATTTCCGAAATGGATGATGAAAAATTAGAATAATACGAGTATTAATTAAATGACGGAAGTGAATATAGAATTATTTTTTTTGTTGTTGTTTAATATTATATACTTGGATTATGGGAAACAAAAATATTTGATTACATTTCCTTATTGCTAAGCAAATTAATTTTTTTTTCTTTCTCTTACCTATATAGACCCTGTTATGCAATGGTGTGTCAAAGACCAGACATTGAGTTTTGAGAAAATCAACATTAAAGTTTTTCTGATTTAAATTGTTTTGATTAGATTATATATCATTTTTTTTGTCAATTGTGCAAGTAAATACTGTAATTATGGCAGATATTCATAAATTATCTCTAAAAAATACGACTAATTTAGAGAAAAACACGGGGGTTTAGGGGGGGGGGGGGGGGGGGGGAAAAACAATAAAATTATTATTGCAAAATTCTCTAAGTCCAATATTATATTTGTAAAAATGCTTCAAAGTCTCTTGATAATAAATAAAATAATTTTAGGTTATAATTCAAAAATTAAAACGAAGATATTATTAAAGTTCTTTTATGGTTATATTTAATGCTAATAGCTTAGAAACGTTTTATCAAAATTACATTAATAAATTTTAAATAGTATTAATGTTTTAAAATTAAATACAAAGTGATAACAAAATTTTCTCATCAATTAATTCCTGAATGGAAGTGAACATGGCAACAGTAAATGAAAGTTATAATAATGAAATTGACTTAACAGTGGTCCGAGGGGGGCGGGGGGCGGCGCCCCAGGCCCCGTGCCGGCAAGGCCCCCATATATTTATCAAAAAAAATTTAATGAAAATTTCTCTTTAAGAGGCCCCGGGGCCCTCAGGGCTCAAATAAAAACCGAAAATTTAGTTAAAAATCAAAATTTAATGAAAATTTCTCTTTAAGAGGCCCCGGGGCCCTCAGGGCCCAAAAAAAACCAAAAAATTTAGTTAAAAATCAAAATTTAATGAAAATTTCTCTTTAAGAGGCCCCGGGGCCCTCAGGGCTCAAATAAAACCGAAAAATTTAGTTAAAAAATCAAAATTTAATGAAAATTTCTCCTTAAGAGGCCCCGGGGCCCTCAGGGCTCAAATAAAACCGAAAAATTTAGTTAAAAAATCAAAATTTAATGAAAATTTCTCTTTAAGAGGCCCCGGGGCCCTCAGGGCCCAAAAAAAAAACAAAAATTTAGTTAAAAATCAAAATTTAATGAAAATTTCTCTTTAAGAGGCCCCGGGGCCCTCAGGGCTCAAAAAAAAAAACAAAAATTTAGTTAAAAAATCATAATTTAATGAAAATTTCTCTTTAAGAGGCCCCGGGCCCCTCAGGGCTCAAATAAAAACCGAAAAATTTAGTTAAAAATCAAAATTTAATGAAAATTTCTCTTTAAGAGGCCCCGGGGCCCTCAGGGCTCAAATAAAAACCGAAAATTTAGTTAAAAAATCAAAATTTAATCAAAATTTCTCCTTAAGAGGCCCCGGGGCCCTCAGGGCTCAAATAAAAACCGAAAAATTTAGTTAAAAAATCAAAATTTAATCAAAATTTCTCCTTAAGAGGCCCCGGGGCCTCAGGGCCAAAAAAAAAAAAAAAATTTAGTTAAAAAATCAAAATTTAATGAAAATTTCTCTTTAAGAGGCCCTGGGCCCTCAGGGCTCAGATAAAAAGCGAAAAATTTAGTTAAAAAATCAAAATTTAATGAAAATTTCTCTTTAAGAGGCCCCGGGGCCCTCAGGGCTCAAATAAAAACCGAAAAATTTAGTTAAAAAATCAAAATTTAATCAAAATTTCTCCTTAAGAGGCCCCGGGGCCCTCAGGGCTCAAATAAAAACCGAAAAATTTAGTTAAAAAATCAAAATTTAATCAAAATTTCTCCTTAAGAGGCCCCGGGGCCCTCAGGGCCCAAATAAAAACCAAAAATTTAGTTAAAAAATCAAAATTTAATGAAAATTTCTCTTTAAGAGGCCCTGGGGCCCTCAGGGCTCAAATAAAAGCGAAAAATTTAGTTAAAAAATCAAAATTTAATGAAAATTTCTCTTTAAGAGGCCCTGGGCCCTCAGGGCTCAGATAAAAAGCGAAAAATTTAGTTAAAAAATCAAAATTTAATGAAAATTTCTCTTTAAGAGGCCCCGGGGCCCTCAGGGCTCAAATAAAAACCGAAAAATTTAGTTAAAAAATCAAAATTTAATCAAAATTTCTCCTTAAGAGGCCCCGGGGCCTTCAGGGCCCAAAAAAAAACCAAAAAATTTAGTTAAAAAATCAAAATTTAATGAAAATTTCTCTTTAAGAGGCCCTGGGCCCTCAGGGCTCAGATAAAAAGCGAAAAATTTAGTTAAAAAATCAAAATTTAATCAAAATTTCTCTTTAAGAGGCCCCGGGGCCCTCAGGGCTCAAATAAAAACCGAAAATTTAGTTAAAAAATCAAAATTTAATCAAAATTTCTCTTTAAGAGGCCCTGGGCCCTCAGGGCTCAAATAAAAACCGAAAAATTTAGTTAAAAAATCAAAATTTAATGAAAATTTCTCTTTAAGAGGCCCCGGGGCCCTCAGGGCTCAAGTAAAAAACGAAAAATTTAGTTAAAAAATCAAAATTTAATGAAAATTTCTCTTCGGGAGGTCCCGGGACCCTTGGGGTTCAGGGATATACTGTATTTTAAAAATATTTTTATGTATGGAGGAGAAGGATATTTAAAGATGAGTACCCCCCCCAAAAAAAAATTCAATATAAGGCCCCCTCTTCTAGTGCCGCCCCAGGCCCCCAACTGCCTCGGTACGCCTCTGGACTTAATATTATTTATTTCGTAGTCTTTTCGAAATCGCACTGATCCTCATCTTCATTATCAGGAATAATATCAAAAAATTAAATTTTGACATCTACGAATTCATTTCTCATTTTTCAAAAAAAAAAAGGATTTTGGTTTATTTAAGGTAAACAATATATAATATAGGTTAAATAAGTTTTTATTGGTTGTTAACATCATAAAAAACAACGTGTTAGGAACATAAATCATTATTGCAAAATGAAAATCCTGCATTGAAATATTGTAAAAATAATTTTATGCTTTTACATTAAATATAAATTTTTTTAGGACATATTTCATAAAAAATACTATTAACATTTGAAACAATATTCCGTGCTTAACTCAATTTTGAATTTTTTTGATCTTTGACACACCATTGCATAACAGGGTCCATATATGTTGATATTTATAGAGAAAGTATTAAGTTCTATGCTGTGTTTTTTTTTAAATAATGCCTTGGATTATTTGACCAATAGCAGAGCAGCATTGATGTCACGTGACACTATTGTTTCGTTTGTTCAACACTAGTTGCCGGCGTCGCCACCTTCAGTATGAGCTCCACGGTCAGTGAAGAAGCTTCCAAAAGAAATCCTCTCTCCGCTCTCGCCTGATTAACAAACACCCAAGGATGCAATCTCGACAACTGATCCACGATTATTTCCATTTTAAAAACACCGACCTTATCTTCACTTTCCTAGGTATTTATTTTCCTTTTTAATCCTTTTCATTTTTATTACATAATCGTAAAAAGAATGAATTAAATATAGAATAAAAATTATTTTATTATTAATTATTTTGAATATGCTTTTTCGTTTTATAAGTATTCACATCTGTATGCAAAATAAAATAATGTAATATCAAATTAAAAAGATAATTTAACATGAGTGTGAGTAAATAGATAATTTTTTTTTCATCAAAATTGATGGAGATGATTCTAGAACCCTCTGCATATGAGAGTGTGTGGATAAGAGTAGCTATGGTGTTTTCGTTCTCTTTATCGGTGCAAAAGTAGCGCTCTACTTTATCTCTTTCTCGGCCATTCATGTGTTGTTGGTTGATTGTCGTTCGATTTGATTATCTTCAGAGATTTATATTTGTTTTGTATTATTAGATTTATTTTTATTCGTTTTTACAAGTCTAGTTAATTTTATATTTTGAACAATATTAGGTGAGATTTTTTAATTTATTATTCTTATTTTATTTTTAAAGCCTAATTACATCTCAAAAAATTTCTATATTTTCTCCTAGATTTGTATAGGCTCATAATAAGCTTAATTATGAATATCTTATCATTTAATTTAATAACTAGATGCTTTGCCAGACTGGGGCGGCCCAGCTGGGTTCTCCATATTCCAAATTGCCCGACTTAAAAGTCAAAGGGTCTATAACTACTAGCTGCATAGCCAGGTTTGGGCGGTTTTAGAATATTTTCAAACTTTTAATAAAAGGAATTACATTTTTTTTTTTTTTCAGATAGTCCTTGAATAATAATATTTATTTATTATTATTTATTATTTATTATTTAATATTTTGATTAAATATTCAAATTAGTATTAAAAGAAACAAATCGTTTTAACAAGATCAATTTATTATTTTGATATTAAATGTCAATTTCAACTTAATAGTTGAAAGACCATATCTCCTTTAACATTAAGTGAAATTAATTATTTTTTATTTGACTTTGAGGATATACAAGATTATATAACTCACTAAATCTATTTCGAAGTTTACTTGAAATAGTATTCAGATGGATTTGAATGAATTATAATAAAAAAATTTTTTTATACAAAATTTTTTTTATTTTTCAGGAATTATAACACACTGAACTGAGCTAAAAATAAAATATATCACATATAGTTTTGAGAAAATTCAGTGTCACCATCGTTAAAATAAGGGCATAAGAGCATACATAGGGGATAAGGAAAAAAGGTATGTGTATAAAAAGAGATAAGGATAAGAAAAAGAAAAGATAAAATTTTGTTTTTTAAAAAAAAAAGTATTCAAAATAATTTAAGGTTAAAGAATCAATGTAACAAAATGTAAAATTATAATTTAAGATCAGATAGATTTTGTTTTAAGTCTTAAGTTTCTTATAATGTATCTTAATTTTTAGGCCTGATGATGGTCACATATGGTGACCGAAACTGAGAAATGTGCACAAACCAGTTGTCAGTGTTATAATTCCTGAAAAATAAAAAAAATTTTTGTATAAAAAATTTTTTTTTTATTATAATTCATTCAAATCCATCTGAATACTATTTCAAGTAAACTTCGAAATACATTTAGTGAATTATTTTTTATACTAACAACGAATTTTTTTTTTTTTTTTTAACAGGAAACCAACTAACAGCAACGGTTTATTGACCCATCCATCATTGCCAATTGAGAGGACTCTCTAACCAGCGCCATCTTGACTTCTTCTCTTCAACAATACCCTGGTGATTATTTTTAATTCATTGTTGTTAAATGATAAAATATTTATTACTTACTAACCGATTTCGATTAGCCACAATCTCATTTAACAATAAGTGAGAGTTATTATTTGGTTCAAAATAAATAATTTTTAGATGACATACAAAAAATTAGATTTAAAGGCTGAATATAATTTATTTACTAGCTGCACAGCCCGACTTGAAAGGCTATCCAAAGGCTCTCTTTAAACACCCACAAAAAAATTTTATTTCTCTTGCTATATATATGAATATCTTAAAATTTCTATAACTAGCTGCATAGCCAGTTTTGGGCGATTTACTCGGAAACACCATTTTCACATTTTTAATTTCTCTTTATAATTTATTTGTAAATATTTATTTCATTAAAATACTAGCTACTCATACTCAGCCAGATATTTTTCATAATAATCATTATATTTATCTTAAATGTATTTCTTTCCTTGATCCGTAGAAGGCCTACAGAGGTAAAGCATTCGCTTCATGTGCTCTTGTTTGCCTCCCGTTTTAAGTGAGAAATATTTATTTCTATTAAATTGGCTTCCATTCAAATGAAAATTATAGGGACGCGGTCGAAATGTTCTCAGATGCAAGACAAAAAAAAAATTATTTCTTTTAACATTTTTATTTAAACTAGCTGCATGGAGGACCTAGTCTCTTTTTTTTTTTTTTTTTTTTTTTTTAAAAAAAACATTCACACTTTTTTCTCATTCACTCTCACACTCACACACACATTCATACAGTCTTTTCGGCAACTCAGGCCATATAAGACTTTTTACGATATCCGTTATTAATAAATATACATATATGGGGTCCAGGCATTCTTATTTAAGCCATTTGGTATCCAATTGGCTTAAATAAAATCATCGGACTGCCTGGGGTCCGAACCCGCGACGTTTGGTATATGAGGTTAGCACGCTAACCTCTACGCCATGCCCCGAGGGCCTAGTCTCTTTAAGCCTCAAAATTATTTTGATTATTGTTATTCTTTATTCTTTATATATATAATTCTTCTGTACGTGTGTATGTGACTGAACTCCTCCTAAACAACTGAACCGATTTTGATGAAATTTTTTGTGTATGTTTGTGAGAATCCCGGACAGGTTTTAATTCACAAATAACAATAAGTTAATGAGTAATTAACCGTTAAAATAAGAAAAAAATAAAAATTAGGAGAAATAGTTGCCATGGTAACAAAATATAAATATTTACCCATGTTTACGATTTTTTTTTTTATTTATTTACATTTTGAATTCTAAAATATCGGCGTAAATTTTTTGTCTGTGTACCGGGAGAGTCCCGGAAAGGATATGATTCACAAAAAATCTTAAGTTGATAAATAATTAACCGTTAAAATAAACTCTATATATAAAAATAAAAAGGGAAAATGTATATACCGGTATGTATATAAGTAGGCGAGTAAGGGGGGTCCAGGGGGCGCAGCCCCTGCTAGACGAAAGCCCCGCCGAAGGCGGGCTTTGCGTCTAGTTACTTATAAATTTTCTTTTTTCTATAAAAACTAGCTATGCATCTAGACTTGGTCAGCCCACTTAGAATTTGAATAATAGTTATTTATTTCTCTTAATATTTCAACTTCGAGGGCCAATTCAGCTGCGCTAAATAAAATTAGGAATATTAATTTTTTGTTTGTTTGTTTTTTCAAGAAATTACATTTCCATATCATTAATGAATATTATGATAAATGAATTCATTGGGTGTTATATTATCAGGTACAAGCCCTCAGGAGAGGAGTTTTTTAAATCTTGAGGAATTTGTAATTTTTTATCTAAAAAATAAAATACATAAAGAGAATTATAGTATTTTTTGGTCCACTGGGGGGGGGGGGCACATACTAATTTGCTTCTGATTCTAGAATGTTTTCAAACTTTTAATAAAAGGAATTAAATTTTTTTTTTTCAGATAGTCCTTGAACTTATGAGACAATATTTCTCGGACTCAATCTCCAGATGCTGTATTTTACCTAAACAGGCATCATCATACAGAACGAGACTTATATAAAAAGTTGGAGGGGTTATTATTACTTTATACACGAATGATGAAGGACATTACTCTTCGAGTCAGCTGGTAATTTT
Source organism: Euborellia annulipes (assembly GCA_023213315.1). Lineage (NCBI taxonomy): Eukaryota > Metazoa > Arthropoda > Insecta > Dermaptera > Anisolabididae > Euborellia > Euborellia annulipes. The sequence continues at coordinate 24,155 of JAKCPI010009696.1, forward strand.
TTTTCTTAAATTAATTTTCAATAAAACAAATTTGACTTTCTATTGCCTATATTATATTTTTATTATAGAAAGCATTGTTTTTTTTTTTTTTATATAAGCTGAAATAGTTTTTTAGCGAAACTATCCAAAAATGTATTACATTTTATTAATTACTGTCGTTTTCTTTTCTTTCAGTTCCCGGTCTACTTTCATGAGATTGATTTGACTTCTGCCCTCTCTTCTGGAGTAACAAGTGAGCCTCGCTTCTGCTGCAACAATTCTTCTCGAGTAGCAACTGATCTTCTCTTCTAGTCTTTCTACTGAGCTTCTCTTCTCAAGGAACTTGAAGTAAGCCCAGCGATTATATTAAAGGAGACTCAGATTTTTTACAGTTTAACTAGAGTTGAGCTCTTCTTAAATTTTTACAGTCAAAAAGAGTCAAGTGATATTCTTTTAGAAATTGTTAATAACAGCGCTAGTTTGATGTCAAAATTAATATCGATATGATATTTAGGCCAATCTTAAAAATTTGAAAAAATATTATAAACCATATAGTTGGTGATATTTTTTTCAAATTTCTAATAAAGGAACAATATATCATTACAATATTATGTTCTTTAAATTAGATTAACTTGAAACTATGTTCTCTTACTAAATTTTTCCAAAAAAATCACCAAACTTAAGTTGACTGATGACAATTTTAGTTCTTCAACTCAAGTGTATCTGTAATGTAAGATGACAAAAAAAAAAACTTAAATTCTTTTTACAACAATAATAATTTACAATCAAAGATAAACTTAAAAAGTTTAATATTTAAAAATAAAATTTTTTTAGATTTTGATCAATAGTTGAGAATTCGCACATATACACACACACTCACACACATATATTATGTAAGTCATGTGGTTCCCAACTTATTTTCAATTATAAACCGTTATTTATTCATTTTTGTATTCATAAAACGGATAAACGAAAAACGATTAACATTTTCAAAGACAAATTATGATTCTATTACTTTAATAATAAAAATAATTAAGAAATTTTCATTTTTCTTCTGAACGGGAATATCTTTAATTTTTTCATATTTGCACTTGTCCATCGTGATGTTGTAATTTATATTTAAATTACAAAAAAAAAAAAAAAATGAAATAAATAAATAATAAAAATAAATTTAATTTTTATATAAAAAAGAACATCTCGTGGTGCAATTGCAATGCGCGGTGGTTGAGAACCCTGATTTGCAACTTGGTTATTTTCATTTTTTTACTATATTCTTTTATTAAAGTTCATTTATTTTTAATTAGAATTTCATCATTTACCTAAAACTACTAATTTCTCTAAATAAATTATGTAGATTTCTATTTTTTTCCGAATCATTCTTATACCGTGTGATTTTTTTTATATATAAATAAAATAAAAATTGTAATAAATAAAGAAAAAAAAATCCATTTATATATAAAAAAACAAAATTATAGATATTTGAAAATTTTATAAAAATTGATTATAAAATTCAATTTTCAGTTCAAATGAAGTTTAAAGATGAAAATAACTCTCTCAATCCTCTACCTCCCTACCCTTCCTCTCAAACACTCACACACACATAGGTATTTTAGGCCCCAAACTCTCTTCCTCTTTAGGTTAGGTTTCCTTGCTGCCTTTCTGCGAGACATGCTGCGAGATCACCAAGTCGTCATGTTATAAGGTGTGTTCTGCCATTCTGGCAAACATTTAGCTAATAGGTAATGAAGAAAGGGTGGGTTTTTAGCTTCAGGGCTTCTCTTTCAGTGTATTCTTCGAGCGATTCGATGGAAATGGAGGATGGAAATGAAACAAGGTATTTACATGCCCTCTCTATAGGAGTAGGAATGGACATAAGGCCCATTTAGATTTTTTAATTCTTTATTTACAAACTAAAAATTATATTTTGAATCAAATATTCAAATTAAAGAAATTTCATCAAAAAAGTTAAACAAATTAATTAAATGAAGCAGCCATTTTTAAACTATACATACACATAATAAACCTTATAATATCAATATAAACACAAAAACCTAAACTAAACTATTTTGCTACAAAATGCATTAATTGGCTGCACATATTTTTACCAATCTGAGTCTCCTCTTTATTTTTAATAAGCAGATCCTGTCATCGATGATGAAGTAAATCCCCTCAGATCCGCTTATTTTGATTATTTTTATTATTGCTTGCGAAAAACGAGTAAAGCCAAGAAGTCTAAAAAAATGGGAGTTTCAAATGCTTAAAAGATTACAAATTTAGAGATTCAGTAGAAAAAATAATTTAATTTAATTTTATTTAAATTTAATAAAATTAATATTTTTTATTTTGTTTGAAAAATTTCTTCGAAAGTAGCTCTCTTGTAAATGTAAAATGTTCAATTTTATAATTAATTAAGAATTTGATTTATTTATAATAACTCCATTGTCTCTTTACTCTTCTTTCGCAAGCAATAGTTATATAAGTAAAAATTGTAAAAAGCAAAATAAAAATTAAATTAAATGTTATCATATTTTTTACATTTTAAATGGTTTATTTGAATTATATACAGTCAGTCCTTGACTTAAGTGACTGCTAATTAAAATTTTATAATTTTTCTTAGTATAAAATTTATTTAATAATTGTTTCATAATTTTTTTGAAGTATTTTTGGCACTTCTTCATCAGCAGTTCACATTCAAATGCCATATACAAGTTAATTTGCAATTCTTTATATAGAGTCCTTGGATCAAACTCCAAATGCTCTAAATTAATTTGTAAATTCCTTTAATGGTTGAATATTAATTTATATGTGACATGAGTGTGAATCATTAAAAGAAGTCCCGACAAGTCCTTCTGAATTATTTGGAACTTTATTAGATAAAAGAAAACTCACAAAAATTATAAAATTTTAATAAGCAAACACTTATTCAATTTATTAGGAGCAAAATTTATTTGATATATTTTGAAATTTTAAAAATTTTTTATTTATTTACCTCACCACTTAATCCTTGGTTTAAGGATGAGTCGAATTCATAAAAATATTTTAAGAATTTCTATTTAAGAACAAATACAAAAGATTTTTCTCATCATATCAACGAAACCAAATTTTATTTTTCTCTATTTATTGAAACTTTAAAATGTCAATGGATCTACTGTATTTTTTTATTCTGCTTTATTATTTCAATTGTTGTTAGAATTAAGGGACATTATTTTTTTGTAAATATTTTTTGTAAACTTGAGCTCTCTCGGAATTCCGTTCGCTAGAAAATCAGCATGCAATCAAAAATCACTGTTTACCCCCGTTAGGCGTTAGGCAGTCTAGAGTTTGGAAGGAAGAGACGAGTTCTTGTTTTTTATTTTTTTTTTTATTTTTAGATATAACTCAAAAACCGAAACTTGTCATGTTTCATTGGATTCTTGATTCTGATCACATTGATTTCGAACAGCAAGTGAATATAAAGATTCTCTTGTGGAGAGTAATAACAACCTTTCGATAAATGATTACTAGATTTAGGCAGGTATTTCATCATCAGTACTCAGTTCAGTTCGGATCCTTGTGTTAAGATGATAAGTCCAATGAAAATACAACAAGTTTCTTCTATTCGGACAAAATTAATTAGGCCTTAGGCCTATGAAAGTTCTCTTTGGCCAAAATTAAATGCATGTCTTTCGATTTTTATTATATTAGGGAATGATAGAGGTGAGGGGGATCACTCTCCCCGGGCGCAATAATATTTAAATATAGGTCCCTTTAGCTTAGCTTCACTTAAACAACAATGATATTTGAATTTGGGAGAGTGGTCACACTTAATGAATATGCAATTTTTGCACTTCTAAAGCTTTTTTTTAAGATCTTTATGATCTTTCTTTTCTGATTTTTATGCATTTTATGCGAAGAATAAAAAGGAAGAATTGTGAGTGAAGTACGAACATTCATTCTTCGAAGACTATGAAGACCAAGAATACATATCAACAAAGGCAATACTCTATGAAGAAGACGCCTCAACTTCTTCAAAAGAAGCTTAAATGTGTGAATTTGTGTTGTGTATTTAAAATAATATTTTTTATGTAAAAACTATGTATAAACTATTAAAAGAAATAAATGTTTCCCATTTTATTTTTCAGCCGAGGATGTCAACTTGTATTCATAATTAATTCATCAAGAGGTCCGGGGCCCCCCAGCATCGCGGGGTCTGCGGGGGCGTACGTTACGCCACTGTTTCCATTCTTTGCTACTCATCCAAAAAAACACTCAATATAAAAATGCAAATAGATATCAAAATTTTCTTTAATTAATAAAATATAATTTTATATAATAATAATAATAATAATAGAAATATTTTTTACTTAAAATTTAGTAAAAATATACATTAAAATCACTAGAATTAAATTTATGTAGTTTATTTTGAAATAAATTTATTAGGACAGAATAAAGTAATACCGCCCCCCCCGGGGTACAAAAGGATGTGGCGTGCCAAGTAATATGAATGATAATAGGTGCAGGCTAGGCTTTCTTCATCAGCGGCTCACTCTAATGCCACATACAAGTTGAAATTTCGGCGAAAGTCAGAGAGGCAGATCTATACATGATAACCAGCCCTCGTTGCTTGCAAGGACTGGTTATCTTGTACCAGCCCTCGCAAGCAATAAGGCGTCATTGGCGAGGGCTGGTTATCATGTATAGATCTGCCTCTCTGACGTTTCGCTCCGAAATTTCAACTTGTATGTGGCATTAGAGTGAGCCGCTGATGAAGAAGTGCTATTAAATGCCTTCGAAATATTCGGAGAAAACACTCTAAAAAGTTATTATTTTCTCAATGCCAAAAGCCTAGCCTGCACCTATTAGAATAAAGTAATATTCAAGTAAAAACATCTTTTTTAAAGAGATATTTTAATGGCGGGTGGTTCAAATTGCATTCTTTTTTTTGTTTTTATTTATTTATTTAAAGTCTTTTTCGGTGATTCATAACTTAAGTTATTAAATTGCGAACTGCGATCAAATCCAAATCCCGGCGCTTTTTAAAAAATTTTAAAATTCGAGCACTATGTTTCTCAACCAAGGGCGGATACTTACGGGGTAATTACCCCCCCCTCCCCCGAGATTAAAAAAACAAACTTTTTCATCGTTCATCGTTCAACGGTCGATCGTTCAGTGATTGCTTGTTCGTTCGAACCGGCCATCGTTCACTTGTTCGAGTAGTGCATTCTTCACTCACAAGTTTTTACGAACCGGGGCATCATTTATTCGTGCATAGTTCACTAGTTCTTACGAACCGGGCACCATAGTGCTGCATCGTTCACTCGTTCGTTCGAACCGAACATAGTGCATGACTCTAGTTCACTGGTTCACTTGTTCGTCGGTCACTAGTTCAGTGACTCATCGTTTACTAATTCGTTCGTTTTTAGTTCACTAGTTGGTCTTCATCGTACACACGTTCGTTTTAGCAAAGGGCGGATACAAGGGGGAGGGGTAAAGGGGGTAATTACCCCCTCCCCCTTGAGATTTGAAAAAATACTTTTTTTAATCTAAAAATTTAAATATTAATACTTAAAAATTTGATTTGTATTTATATTCTAGCAAACAAGTACAGAATTCGCCTTTAAATTACCGAAATAAGAAAAAATAGTGTGCTGTGCGACGAGTCACACCAGATTACCCCCCCCCCTCTCCCGAGAAACTCCTCTGGATCCGCCCTTGTTCTCAACAGGCGATATATGTCGACACACAAAATCTGGTGTGACTGGGCGCACCAGATTTTTAGGAACTTTTTGTTTCTCTGTTATAGCTTATATTTTTTGACTGCCCCCCCTCCTGTTGGTAAATTTGCTCCACCTCCCCCCCTCCCCCGCGCTGAGAATAAGCTAGCGCCGTCAATGATTTTGTAGACGGCCAAAAAATAAATGAAAAAAAAAAAAAAAAAATACTGAAAGACTTTGACCGAAACATCATCAGTATAATATAAATTTATCGAGTGGACCAAACTAAGGAAATCAACTTTCATTTAATAATTAAAATGTGAAGGTCATTTATGGGAAAACCTGAAAATTTTAAGATTATCGAATCACAAAGGTTGTTGGTATTTATAATAATGCGTTCAATAGCCTTGAAGACCTTTGAAAACATTCATGAACTTGCAAAAAAAAAGAGCTTAAATAATTAATGATTATTTAATGTATTCTATGATTTTACTACTATTGATTGTAAAAAAAAGAAAAAAAAACGGTAAATTTAACTTTCATCGTCCTATAAACGATTCCCCCCCCCTTTCTTGATTGTATTTTGATGCGAGTGAGGAGCAGCCGCCATTAATTCAATAGAGCATCTCAATTGGAATTAATCAACGTTCGGATGATTAAAAAAAAAAAATAATGTCATTAATCATTAATGATAGCTCTAATGTTCATGACCTTATGAATAATAAATTATCGATTAAAAACTCATCATTTTTTTTTCATTCCCCCACCCCTTCCCTTGATCTCTCTTCACATATTGATATATAAAATGTGGTGGGTGTAATTAAAATTATTTTCCAAAAAAACAACACAAATTCAAACTGGTAACTCTTTATGTAAATGAAATTCAAAATACAAGTTTATATGTTTGCTTCCCGCTGTCCACGGACCTCACCCTTTCAGTTTTTTTTCCATGTGCTGTGATTTTTTTATTTAAATATTAATATCATTAACGAATTTGTTAGTATAAGGGTATTTTATGGCTGCTGGAATTAGTATCAGGAATGAAAGTTAGAAGAAAAGGCAGCCAAAATTTTTTTCTTTGAGCTCCGAAGATGGCTTTGACCAAGGCCGAAACGTCAGCTGTTAAAATTTTGGCTGCGTTTTTTTCTAACTTACATTCCTGGTAACGAATTTATTTAACTTAAAAAAAGCTATTTGTTAAAAACATTCTCTTATGAGGATTAGTTAATGTTATTTGAAATTCTTATCGGAATTCCCGTTTATTTATCCGAGGTGCTTACGTGCTCGAAGACACACGTCGAACCCAACAGAACTCTGGCCGTAGCCATCTACCGGCACCCCATGAAGTTACATCATTTTCTATCTTTAACTACTCCTCATGCATTCATTTCTAGCTGGTTCCACCCTGATTTTCGAGAGGGTGTTCAATGCCTGTATTAGGTTTGTTTTCGACCTATCCCTTCACGAACACATTACACCCTATTATAACAAGCTGGGATGGCTAAAATTAAAACAACGGCGCGAATATTTAATGGGGTGTTGTGTGTTTGGCATTTTGAGAAATGAGACACCAAGGTACCTATTTGAAAGTTTTGTGTTCACGGGTGAGTTCGGTAGGGCGGTGCCGAGGACAAATGTTATGGATTTGAGGATGCCGGTACATCGAACGATCATCGGTTAGGCTCTGGAACGGGATTCCAGGCGATATAAGATCAGCAGTGTCCTTGAATTCTTTTAAAAGGAGATTCTATTCATATTTATTAAAAAAAACAACAGGAGCAATCTGTACTATTAGAGGGGGAACGTACCTGGCAAATCTTAAGTTTAATTAATGTATTTTTATTTGTTTATAATTGTTTGTTACTTTTTTTGTATTTTTAATGCTCTAGGAGGCAAATCGCCTCAGAGCAAAATAAAAGCAATTCATTCATTAATTCCTTTCATCCAACCTCTTCTATGCTAGGGAGGATGTCCTACTTTGAGGAGGAACTCCTTTAGCATTTAATCCTTTCGAAGAATGCATCACTGAGAGAAAACCTTCTTCACGTCCTTTCCACAGGACAGGTTGTCACAGCAACTCCCTCTCCTCGTAGAGTTGCCTGGTGAGATCCAATATTCCAATCCAGTGCCTGCTTGAGGATTTGTTTACATTAAATAAATATTTTTATTTAATGAAAAATCCCGCACGCCTAACATTTGAACATGGATCTTCTTTGTAGAAACCGACACCCTAGCCCGCTACACCAGCGAGATGGGAAAATTTTTTCAAGAATTTTTGGAGACCTAATTATTTTTCCCGGATTCTTCATATCCTCCTCTTTAAGAGTGCAATATGCTCCAGGCTTTAAAGTAAAGCGAAGCATAGCTGAGATTGAACCCAAATTAGAAGACAATTTTATCTCTTCATACCAAGGACGGATACAAAGGGGGGGGGGGGGGTAAAGGGGGTAACCCTTCTGAGATTTGAAAAAATACTTTTTTTCAAAAAAAAATTTATTTTTAATCTAAAATTTTAAAAATTAATACTTAAAAATTTGATTTGTATTTATATTCTGGCAAACAAGTACAGAATGCGCCTTTAAATTGCCTAAATTAAGAAAAAAATGTGTGCTGTGCGACGAGTCACACCAGATTACCCCCCCTCTCCCCGAGAAACTCCTCTGGATCCGCCCTTGCTTCATATTTAAAGAATTTTAAGGTAGTTGAATAAAGAGGATCACGTTCTTTTTGGATTTAATTCCATAAAGATTGAATTAAATTTGCTGCGACGAGTTAATGGAGAAAATATCAAAAAACCTGGTGTGGCAAGCACAAAACCCAACTTTCTTTGCTAAGAAAAAGTTTGTACTGAGTAGAGTAAATGCAATAAGTCACACCAGATTTTATTTTTCAAGATGGTTAATGATCAAGTCATCATGCCCAAGAGGAATTTCGTTTAAAGTAGTATGTGAGTGAGTGAGCGAGTGACGTATGACGTCATTTGACCCATTCTGCGAATTCATTCATCTTTTGGTGGGATGCGTGCGTGCGTTGGTAGATTTGGTTCCCTTTCCATACAAGAGAAACCGAACCGATGACATTCCGGTTGTCGGTTACCGGATACGGGGCAGGATACCGGATACTAAATGCATCTCATCCCCCCTCCCCCTCAATAAGAGCGAATCAATAATCCATCAAGTTTAGATAATTATATTCCAATTAGAGAATAAAAATCTGGTGTGACTGGCCACACACACATCATACAACTTTCTCTTACCTTGGGTAATCGAAAGTTGTGTTCTGTGCTTAGCACACCAGATATTTTGAGTCGACATATATTTAGTTCCCGACAGTACGGTACATGTGAATTCAAGACATAAATATGGGAAAATATTTATATTCTGTTACCATGGCAACCATTTCTCCTATCTTTCCTATGAAGTACAAGAGTAAAGTGTGCTTCAAAAGATTTCAAGGGCAAAATGAGAATATACATTTTAAAGAGAATCTAAAAAATAATTGATTTTTAAATTTTAATCAAAATCGTTGAAGCGAATTTTGAGAAAATTGAAAAAAAAAAAACTGAAAAAGCACATCAGTAAAGTACTAGTACCCTTTGGCCGATTTTGTTTAAATGCTTATTTTCACGCCCTATGGGGGTGTTTAACTTAAATATAAAATTTCAACCTCGTAGCTCAATTCTTTAATGCTTACAATTCAACACAGACAGACCATGTTGCGAAAACCACTTTTTTTGGATTCAGGGGAACTAAAAACGTGTATATCCATTAAAATCTTGTCATAAATCGCCTCTCTGATTTAAATTCTAAATTTCCCTCTCCCGCTCCACTTCCTGTAACGCTAGCCAATCAGCGCACTGATAGGCACATACACACAGGGACAAGAAGTCAGTCGGTAGCGCTATATATTATAGTATATGTTCATCGGCGTAACTAGCCTTTGAGGGCTGAGGCAAAACTCAACTATGGCACCGTTTTTAAAGTTGTAATATAATTTAAAAGAAAACTCAATTTGTTTGACAATCTATGGAAAGAATCTGATAAAATCACCGTCCCTGGGCTATATCTTACATGCCCTAGGGCGCCTATGTCGATTTCGAGGGGCGCCAAAAGCTTGATGCGCCTGGGGCGCCTCCACCTAGTTACGCTACTGAGTATGATATGATAATAATATATTTTTACTTACTCTTACCCCTAAATATATTAATAAATATAGAGAGAAAATATTGGATCGACATGGCTGTCTGTCGTTCAATTTTAAGTATGAAGGAATTGAGCTACGAGGTTGAAATTTTATATTTAAGTTAGGCACCCCTCTGAGACGTGAAAATAAGCTTTTAATCAAAATCGACCAAAGAGTACTAGTACTTTACTGATGTACTTTTTCAGTTTTTTTCGATTTTCTCAAAATTCGCTCCAACAATTTTGATAAAAATTCATAAATCAACTATTTTTTACATTCTCTTTAAAATGTATATTCTTATTTTGCCATTGAAATCTTAAGAAGACCACTCTACTCTTGTACTCTATAGAAAAGATAGGAGAAATGGTTGCTATGGTAACAAAATATAAATATTCTCCCATGTTTATAAATTTTACATTTTGAAGTCAAATGTGAGGTACTGTCGGAAACTAAATATATGTCGCCAAGAAAAACTGGTGTGACAAGCACAGAACACAACTTTCGATTACTTAAGAGAGAAAGTTGTGTTCTGTTTTTGTCACACCAGATTTTTTAAAATGGTAATTTAAATAATTTTTAATTTGGATTGTGATATTTCTACATCAGCAATATTTATTTCTATAAGAATTAAAATGCAGGAAATTTTTGTATATAACTTTGCCGAATTTTTTTTTTTTATAAATCGCCATCTATATAAGACACAAATCATGAACAGGTAAACTGATATTGAAATAGGTCTTTATTTCTATCAAAAAAAAAAAAATCATTCTTTAGACCCTTTTATTTTCTGACAGATGACGTCATTGAGCAGTCTGTCTTTTTTCCCTTCTTCTTCTTCTTCACAAATATAGTATATAGTAGCTGGCTGGCTGGCTATACATATTTGAAATTTATATATAGGCGTGCGTGCGTTGATTTTTTCGATTCAATTTTCTTTTAGAAGAAGAAGCTTTTCTCAGGAAGTACACAGCTCCTGCCTATTGAAAAAAATTGGGGAAAAGGAATCGAAGGGAGAGAAAGAAAAAAAAATAAGGCGGATAGATTGTTATTGACAAGTTCCTCCCTCCGGCCTGAGATGATAAGCTATTCATTTTTATAAATATATTATTTACATATTTTTGTTATATACTACTCTTATTTTATAAAATAAATAAGAAAAACTTTTTATTTTTTTTTAAATAAAATCAATAGAAATATTTTACTTTGGCAAAAGAATATAAGGTAAAAACCATAAATAAAGGCCTTGCAATACGGTGCGTGATTTCACGCATGCAGGCTGCCTCGAGCAGTGCAATTTTGTCGGGGGGGGGGCGGTTTTTTTTATTTTTTTTTATTTAAGGTCGCCCCCCCCTTTAATCCGCCCCTGACCTTGAGTGTTTCTCTGCTGGATATGACGTCATTTATGACCCTTGTGGGCCGGGTTGAGTGTTTCCTTTGCATAATTTCGCTGATAGCTTCGGTGCTATTTTTCACGCAGGCTAGAGAATATGACCAATCACAGAGTCGGATTTTATCAAGTGATATAGCCTGTCCAACATGACCGACTTTGTTCAGCATACAATTGTGTATGTATGGCCAATACAACATGGCGAATATATATATTTATTTCGGACCCTAACCTGGTCTTGAAGATGGTTCCATATGTGATCGAAACCATAGGTGCCTGAACCAGTAGCGTAGCCAGGATTTCTGCTTGGGGGGGGGCCCAAAAATTTTTGAACCCCCCCCCCTCCTCTTTTCCAAGAAACTTAAAGTGGAGAAATTTTTTTAGATAATATAATAATTATAAATATAAAACAAATAAAAAAAATTTTTTTTCTTGTAATAAAAAATAATTTTAATGTTTGAACTGGAAGATTTATTGCAGTTTTTGACCAAGGATAATAGGTCTGTTTTTAATAATAAAAAAAGATATTTTTATTATTGTATCGCTTTATTTTGCAGACTGGCTACTGCGCTAGCATGCAGTTTCGGTGAAGTAATCCACCATCTTCACAACCATCACAACCATCTTCAAACTGCATGCTAGCGCAGTAGCCAGTCTGCAAAATAAAGCGATACAATAATAAAAATATCTTTTTTTATTATTAAAAACAGACCTATTATACCTTGGTCAAAAACTGCAATAATCTTCCAGTTCAAACATTCAAATTTTAATTGCACTAATCCATTTAAAAAAAATAATTTTAATACAAAATTCGTAAATATTAGAGATTTTTTCAATTATTTATAAGTTTTTTTTTAGATTTTTAGAATTTAGGAGAGTTAATAAAATAATTATTAAAAAAAAAAAAAACATTAGGGAAAACAATAGGTATTTTTTTGTTTTGGAGAAGGCTTTGGGGGGCCCGGCCCCCCTGGGCCCCCCCCCCTGAATACGCCACTGGCCTGAACTGATGTACCCGTGCCACCGAATTTTATATGAAATTAAAATAATAAAGTTTAGATAGCCTAACATGAAAACTTGAGACTTTATCCCTTTAAAAAAATTAAAATTAAAATTAAAAATAATTCTTCCTCTTCTTCTTTTTTCGCCTTTTATTATTCCCGCGGTGCGGGATAGGCGGAAATTAAAAATAATTATTTCCTTCAAATACTAAAAATACAAATTTTTCTAGTAATTTTATTAAAAAATTTTTTAAGCTATATAAATGAAAATTTGAAATTTTAATTTTATTAAATAAAAAATTTTTAAAAATTTTCTAGTCATTTTATAAAAATTTTTTTGAAGTTATAACCTATAGTAGATTTGTTTTATACTATTTGAAGGAAATATTTTTTTTCTTTATTTATTTATTTTTTTTTTTTTGAAAATAGGTTGCCCCCTTCTCCCTGACTCAAATTCGTTCCGGCGCCCCTGATCGAAACATCAGCTCTACTTTAAATAATAAAATGAAATAAAAACTAGCTGCATTGCTCATTTTTTTCATTATTAAATACAAACATTCAGCTATATACCTCCTTCGGATACTAATCGTCTAATTTTAATTTATCAGAACATTTTAAATTCATTTTTTTTTATAAAAACTACCCCACTGGAAAAATTCACTAAATCAGAGGCGTACCGAGACAGTTGGGGGCCGTCTTTACTTGAGCCCTGGGGGCCTCGGGACCTCTCAAAGAGAAATTATCAATAATTTTTTTTTTTTTTTTATATAAATATGTGGGGGCCTATGCCGGCTCGGGGCCGGGGCGGACCGCCCCCCCCCCGCTCCCTCCTCGGTACACCACTGCACTAAATAATGAAAAAAAAAAAAAAAAATTCGTCAACTAGTTTCAGAGAGCATGTGTTATATAAATAAATTTAAAAATTTAATCTCATAATTATTATTTTAATAATTAATTATTTATTTTATTTTTAATTTTATTCATTTATTATTTATAGTTTTGAATTTAATTTTATAATTAAAAAGAAAAAGAATTACAATAAAATAAAACAAAATTTTCATATTTTCATATTTTTGGTTCATTTTTTTTTTTTAATATTTATTATAAATTAATAATACAAAAAAAAAAAATTATTAAGAATTATAAAAAAAAATCTTAATAATATTTATTTTGTACATTTTTATATAAAAAAAAATATTTTTTTTTTTATTTATAATTTAAAAAAAAAGAAAGAAAAATTAGAATAAAATAAAACAAAATTTTCAAATTCATATTTTTGGTTCATTTTTTTTTTTTAAATATATATTATAAATTAATGGTACAAAAATTATAATTATAAAATTAATGAGAATACAAAAAAAAATCTTAATATTTTTTTTAAAGTGAAACTTTTATTTGATCCTCTCAAATTTATTTTTTCGCTCTTCTATCAGCATGTCGCGTTACAAGGGGGGGCCGTGACGACAAAAATAGGAAAGTTGAAATTTAATATATATGACGAATTATAAAAAAATAATTGTGAGATTTAATAATTCAATTTTAAATTGATAAAATATAATTTTTAAAATAATTCAAATCTTCAATTGCTAAATAAAGATTGTTCTCAGTTTTTAACATGCGTCTATTGATTTCCCATTATCAATCCTCATTTTCCAATTATTAAGTTAAGATTAAAAACACGATTTTAATAATTTTCTGAAAATTTTCAGTTAAACGCCTACGAGCCGAAAAAAAGTTTCACTTGCATCGTGTTTTCATAAAAGCACACAATGATTTTTTTTTTTTAATTTTGTACATTTTTGTATAAAAAAATTTTTTTTTTTTTATTTATTTATAATTGAAAACCACCAACTCATAGAGCAGTGAGATTCAAAGACTAATATACTCTCTCCTTATTATTTATTTTTTTCACCTCGATATCTCTAACCGGTCTTTTTCTTTCTTCGGTCATTCAACCGCACAAAAAAAAAAACCAGTCTGGGTCATCGGGTCATTTGGATTGGTTGTGACCTTCGAGAGTACTTCCAAAAAAAAATAACACTTTCAAAACTAGAATGATTTTCCCCCTCAATTAAAGGGAATAGAATTATTACTAATATATACAGAAAAATGGTAACAGAGTGTTTTTTTTTTTAATAAATATTAAATTTAGACTGATGATTGGGTGGTGGTTGTGGTTGAGTTTATCGCCGGTTGTTCAGTCGTGGCTTCTCTTTTAGGCACTTGGCCTATTTGGCCATAAATATATTTAGAATGTGGATTATCAAATGCCACAACATTTCCAAATGTTTCTGTATTATTCTGTTTAACGTATAATGCATAATCCGGCTTTTCTGTATTCGTTGCTGCCGATTGTTGATCTGTGATTATTGTTGAACCACCCGGTGATTTTTCAATCGCTGATAGGATATCCTGAAGCAAACCGTTGCTCAAAACTGAAGCGTGTGGTATGGCTTCGCCTCCTTCGTTACCAGGACCTGCTTGTATTTGTAGAGTGTAACTGCCTTGGTTACCTTTAATTGGAATAGATACATCACCATTACCTGATATTCCTAAAGAATCGCCGTTAAAAGATTGCGTTGGTAATTCTATTTGATGAGATTTTTGTATTTCACCACCAAGATCACCCAGACTTGAAAGCGCCTCTGCATGTACGGAATTTGTTTCTGCGTCATCCGTTTTAGTTTCTTCTTTTTCTTCACTATTTATTTGAATATTCCCTTTGTTTCTTGGAATTGCCGCTGATGGTTGTGGATCGGATGACGCACCATAAATTCCACCTGGAGAAGTCAATCCTCCTCCACCTACACTAGGAGCGCCGTAATTTTCTAACGGAACAGATCCTCCGCCTTGGGGTGGAAGATAGCTTCCATGAGAACCGGAATTTCCTTGATTAAAATCATTTGATGGGATAAAATTTAACTGATCACAATTGCCACCACCCTGTTGGTGATGACTTCCACCATTATGATGATGATGATGATGATGATGTGCAGAAGCGACGGGTGCTCCATAAGAATCAGATATTCCTTGACTAAAAGATATTGAATTTTGTGCAGTGTATGTTTGGGAATGACTATCACCACCAAAATGAGAATGTGAAGAAGGTGCTGAATATAATCCAGAAATTGGAGGAGGATTAAGGCCGAAATCAAGACCACCAATATTATTATCAAAGGGTTTTGGTTGAGGTGATCCATAAATTACTAGCGGTGCTGTTGGTACTGGCTTAGCTGGCACTGGGTCTGGCACAGGTGGAGGAAGATAGGTTCCCGCAGGCGAATGTTGATTATTTGCTACAGAATGGCCTATTGATGCCAATAATCCTTTTGGAACAGGATCTCGGAATTTCACTGGGACCTTCGGTGCAATTGGTTTGTTATGATTATCCTGGATTGGTGGGGGACCATAATTCGTATTTATTTGTCCATGGCTGTGCAGATCACTTAGCGGTGAACCGTAATTCGTATTTATTTGTTGATTATGATTGTGAACATCACTTGTTAATTCAAAACCATGGCTCTGTGTTACTGTTATATCAGTACCATGGTTACTATTTAAAATTTGCGAAATAACTTGTTCTATTTCTGAATTTTCTATATGTGCATGGTTATTAATATTAGGAGCACCATATTCAGTATTCAATGACCCAGAAGATGAATGTAGAAAATTTCCTCCACCAGTAGATGGCGTTCCGTATTCTTGACTAATCCCGGAACCTGAAGGACCGCCAAAATCGGTACTTAAAGATGATCCAGATGAAGAGGAATGGGAAGTCGAAATTGATGATGAAATTGGAACACCGTAACTTTGACTCGGTTCTGAAGGAGGTGGTCCGTAATTATCGCTTGGTGCAGGTAACGGAATTGACTGTGCAGGCAATGGAGGTGCACCATAAGAGTCACTTGGTGGGCCATATGAATCACTTGGAATTTGAGGAGGAATATAATCAACAGATGGAGGAGGAGGGGGAGGTCCACCATAACTTGAACTTGGGGGTGGTGGTGGTGGTGGAGGCGGACCACCATAAGATGTACTAATACCCCCACCAAATATGTTAGAATGACCTGATGAGCCAGATGAGAAGAATGCTCCTCCGAGAGGTCCGCTTGGAGGAGGTCCATATGAGTCTGTTGGAGTGTTATATGAAGGACCTGCAGGTCCACTTGCCGGTGGACCATATGAATCAGATGGGGGACCATAAGAAACACTTGGAGGAGGCCCATAGGTATCACTTGGCTTAGGTCCATGACTTATGGGCAAACTTAATCCTGGTATTGGTTGCCAACCGTCGTATTTTATTTCTGGAGGAGTTGGAGGCCCTCCTCCAAATGGCCTTTTCGGGGGACCATATACCGGTTTAGGAGGGCCATACACCGGTTTAGGAGGCCCATAAACCGGCTTTGGTGGTCCATAGATGGGTTTAGGTGGTCCATAGGATGGTTTCGGCGGTGGTCCATAATTGAATTTCGGCGGTGAAGAGAAAATTGGTTTTTGTGGTGGTATATAGAATGGCTTGGGCGGGCCGTAGACTGGTTTTGGTGGGCCGTAACTAGGCCTGGGTGGTTTGGGCGGTCCATAGGATGCAAATGACGGCGGGCCGTAAAATGGCTTAGGTGGTTTCGGTCTTTTATAAGTTGATTTCGGCGGCCCATATGATTCCGGGAGAGATAACGGTGGAGGTGGTTCCGGAGGTGGTGGTGCGTAAATCTTTGTCGGTCCTTTGTGTCCTGAGGGCGGTGGACCATAAACAGGCTTAGGCTCTGGTGGCCCGTAAACCGGCGGAGGGCCGTATGAATCGCTAATCTCCCTTTTTATAGCACCTTCAGTAACGACAGCAGAAGCTCCGATTATGTAGAAGAGTAGACAGAGCAACGCCTCGTTTATATGGCACTGGAAACAAAAACAAAAACATTTTTGTTAATAATAATATCAAATTTAAAATTTATTTCAAGAAAAGAGATTAAATAAAAGTTTGAAAAAGAATGCCTCTTAAAATTCAATAAAGGAGATAGGAGATAATAAGGTGGAGTTTTTAATAGTGCCATTTCATTTTAATTACTTTACTTCTACTTAAGGTTGATAAAAAATGGCGACATTTTTCCCCGACCAACATTTATATCAAGAATAGACAAGGAAATTCGAATTTACCATGGTATATCATTTTAAAATATTTTAAAAACATATTGACAAACGAGTTGTTTATTAAAATTAAATGTAGAAATTATACACTAGGTTATATATTTCAAAATAAAAATTATATAATTCATATTAATACAGTAAATGTATTACAGATGGGAACCGTTGATTAGGATGAGATAAGGAGGAAAAAAAAAAAAACAGCTTCCTTTTTCTCTCTCTTCACTTCCATTTATTAGCAAATATTTCGGCTCATATACAGGTGCAATATTCAGTGGATATATGAATTTTTTTGAGAGAGATTGTCAATATTATATAAAGATTTGAGAAATATTGAGCGCATGGGCTTTCGTGTCTGGATGCTTTACGCCAGACTCTGATCTAAAGGGATCATATAGGGAATGACGAAACTAGACAAAATTGCCACAAACTCAGAAACCACAACTTACTTTTCTATGTTCGTTTTACTGTACTGTATTACTACCGGATACCTATACAAATATACTATAATTATTAAATAAACATGCGCCTAACTTTTTAGAATATAAGGTGAGGGAATGACGTTAAAAAATATAATCTTTAAAAAACTTATGTTCAAAATAATTTCAACAATACATCCTTTCTTTAATCATTCGCTTTAGTGTCAAATTTTGCTCCAACCACGTTGTTTTAAAACAATGAGGGAAATGACGGGTTTTAAGGACAAGTTTTATAGTATTTTTAATAATTTTTTTCATTCGCCTTTATTAAATTAAAAACTCATGTAGA
>JAKCPI010009697.1:0-18549 GCA_023213315.1 Euborellia annulipes
TTTTTTCCTCCCGTGAAAATCATTTTACCTTTGTTTTAGGGAGACTAAATTTTTTTTCTCCCTCAAGTGCAAATTATTTGACCTTTTTTTTTTTTTTTTTTGCATGCGAGTCTCATCCCATTTTTTCAGACTCTGGTTTCGGCCGGCCGAAAGGTTCGGCCACTTTTTGGCCGAAACCGAAACTACGGCCGAAACCATGATTTTTGGCCGAAACTGGCCGAAACCGTAACCGAAACCGAATATTCGGTCTGTTAATACTTAAAAGATTACAAATTTAGAGATTCAGTAGAAAAAATAATTTAATTTTATTTTATTTAAATTTAATAAAATTAATATTTTTTATTTTGTTTGAAAATTTTTTTCGAAAGTAGCTCTCTTGTAAATGTAAAATGTTCAATTTTATAATTAATTAAGAATTTGATTTATTTATAATAACTCCATTGTCTCATTACTCTTCTTTCGCAAGCAATAGTTATATAAGTAAAAATTGTAAAAAGCAAAATAAAAATTAAATTAAATGTTATCATATTTTTTACATTTTAAATGGTTTATTTGAATTATATACAGTCAGTCCTTGACTCAAGTGACTGCTAATTAAAATTTTATAATTTTTCTTAGTATAAAATTTATTTAATAATTGTTTCATAATTTTTTTGAAGTATTTTAGGCACTTCTTCATCAGCAGTTCACATTCAAATGCCATATACAAGTTAATTTGCATTTCTTTATATAGATTCCTTGGATCAAACTCCAAATGCTCTAAAATTAATTTGTAAATTCCTTTAATGGTTGAATATTAATTTATATGTGACATGAGTGTGAATCATTAAAAGAAGTCCTGACAAGTCCTTCTGAATTATTTGGAACTTTATTAGATAAATTTTAGGGGATGTGGAGGCAGAGGCAGCCAAAATTGAAATACTCTGAATGCTTTACCAATCAGCCGGAGACGTTTCGGTTTATTTGCTATAAACCATCCTCAGTCCTTTAATTAGTATATTTATGCTCAGAGTTGGTCGGGTGATAATTCATATACATTGTTTTAAAATCGAATACTATTGTCGACGTATGTATATAGAGAAATTTGAGCTTAGATGAATTTGATGGTTGTTCGTGTGAGTTTCAAATATATCTGATATATCTGATACACGAACAACCATCAAATTCATCTAAGCTCAAATTTCTCTATATACATACGTCGACAATAGTATTCGATTTTAAAACAATGTATATGAATTATCACCCGACCAACTCTGAGCATAAATATACTAATTAAAGGACTGAGGATGGTTTATAGCAAATAAACCGAAACGTCTCCGGCTGATTGGTAAAGCATTCAGAGTATTTTATTTTTGGCTGCCTCTGCCTCCACATCCCCTAAAATCAACATACACAGCCACTACTTACATCTCTTTATTAGATAAAAGAAAACTCACAAAAATTATAAAATTTTTATAAGCAAACACTTATTCAATTTATTAGGAGCAAAATTTATTTGATATATTTTGAAATTTTAAAAATTTTTTATTTATTTACCTCACCACTTAATCCTTGGTTTAAGGATGAGTCGAATTCATAAAAAATATTTTAAGAACAAATACAAAAGATTTTTCTCATCATATCAACGAAACCAAATTTTTTTTTTTCTCTATTTATTGAAACTTTAAAATGTCAATGGATCTACTGTATTTTTTTATTCTGCTTTATTATTTCAATTGTTGTTAGAATTAAGGGACATTATTTTTTTGTAAATATTTTTTGTAAACTTGAGCTCTCTCGGAATTCCGTTCGCTAGAAAATCAGCATGCAATCAAAAATCACTGTTTACCCCCGTCAGGCGCTAGGCAGTCTAGAGTTTGGAAGGAAGAGACGAGTTCTTGTTTTTTATTTTTTTTTTTATTTTTGATATAACTCAAAAACCGAAACTTGTCATGTTTCATTGGATTCTTGATTCTGATCACATTGATTTCGAACAGCAAGTGAATATAAAGATTCTCTTGTGGAGAGTAATAACAACCTTTCGATAAATGATTACTAGATTTAGGCAGGTATTTCATCATCAGTACTCAGTTCAGTTCGGATCCTTGTGTTAAGATGATAAGTCCAATGAAAATACAACAAGTTTCTTCTATTCGGACAAAATTAATTAGGCCTTAGGCCTATGAAAGTTCTCTTTGGCCAAAATTAAATGCATGTCTTTCGATTTTTATTATATTAGGGAATGATAGAGGTGAGGGGGGATCACTCTCCCCGGGCGCAATAATATTTAAATATAGGTCCCTTTAGCTTAGCTTCACTTAAACAACAATGATATTTGAATTTGGGAGAGTGGTCACACTTAATGAATATGCAATTTTTGCACTTCTAAAGCTTTTTTTTTTAAGATCTTTATGATCTTTCTTTTCTGATTTTTATGCATTTTATGCGAAGAATAAAAAGGAAGAATTGTGAGTGAAGTACGAACATTCATTCTTCGAAGACTATGAAGACCAAGAATACATATCAACAAAGGCAATACTCTATGAAGAAGACGCCTCAACTTCTTCAAAAGAAGCTTAAATGTGTGAATTTGTGTTGTGTATTTAAAATAATATTTTTTATGTAAAAACTATGTATAAACTATTAAAAGAAATAAATGTTTCCCATTTTATTTTTCAGCCGAGGATGTCAACTTGTATTCATAATTAATTCATCAAGAGGTCCGGGGCCCCCCAGCATCGCGGGGTCTGCGGGGGGCGTACGTTACGCCAATGTTTCCATTCTTTGCTACTCATCCAAAAAAACACTCAATATAAAAATGCAAATAGATATCAAAATTTTCTTTAATTAATAAAATATAATTTTATATAATAATAATAATAATAATAGAAATATTTTTTACTTAAAATTTAGTAAAAATATACATTAAAATAACTAGAATTAAATTTATGTAGTTTATTTTGAAATAAATTTATTAGGGCAGAATAAAGTAATATACAAAAGGATGTGGCGTGTCAAGTAATATGAATGATAATAGGTGCAGGCTAGGCTTTCTTCATCAGCGGCTCACTCTAATGCCACATACAAGTTGAAATTTCGGAGCGAAACGTCAGAGAGGCAGATCTATACATGATAACCAGCCCTCGTTGCTTGCAAGGACTGGTTATCATGTACCAGCCCTCGCAAGCAATAAGGCGTCATTGACGAGGGCTGGTTATCATGTATAGATCTGCCTCTCAGACGTTTCGCTCCGAAATTTCAACTTGTATGTGCCATTAGAGTGAGCCGCTGATGAAGAAGTGCTATTAAATGCCTTCGAAATATTCGGAGAAAACACTCTAAAAAGTTATTATTTTCTCAATGCCAAAAGCCTAGCCTGCACCTATTAGAATAAAGTAATATTCAAGTAAAAACATCTTTTTAAAGGGATGTTTTAATAGCGGGTGGTTCAAATTGCATTCTTTTTTTGTTTTTATTTATTTATTTAAGGTCTTTTTCGGTGATTCATAACTTAAGTTATTAAATTGCGAACTGCGATCAAATCCAAATCCCGGCGCTCGTTCCCTATTTTAAAAAATTTTAAAATTCGAGCACTATGTTTCTCAACCAAGGGCGGATACAAAGGGGGGGGGGGGTAATTACCCCCCTCCCCCCGAGATTAAAAAAACAAACTTTTTTCATCGTTCATCGTTCAACGGTCGATCGTTCAGTGATTGCTTGTTCGTTCGAACCGGCCATCGTTCACTTGTTCGAGTAGTGCATTCTTCACTCACAAGTTTTTACGAACCGGGGCATCATTTATTCGTTCATAGTTCACTAGTTCTTACGAACCGGGCACCATAGTGCTGCATCGTTCACTCGTTCGTTCGAACCGAACATAGTGCATGACTCTAGTTCACTGGTTCACTTGTTCGTCGGTCACTAGTTCAGTGACTCATCGTTTACTAATTCGTTCGTTTTTAGTTCACTAGTTGGTCTTCACCGTACACACGTTCGTTTTAGCAAAGGGCGGATACAAGGGGGAGGGGTAAAGGGGGTAATTACCCCCCCCCTTGAGATTTGAAAAAATACTTTTTTTTTTAATCTAAAAATTTAAATATTAAAAATTTGATTTGTATTTATATTCTAGCAAACAAGTACAGAATGCGCCTTTAAATTACCGAAATAAGAAAAAATAGTGTGCTGTGCGACGAGTCACACCAGATTACCCCCCCCCCCCTCTCCCGAGAAACTCCTCTGGATCCGCCCTTGTTCTCAACAGGCGATATATGTCGACACAACAAATCTGGTGTGACTGGTCGCACCAGATTTTTAAAGTGAAACTTTTTGTTTCTTGTTATTATAGCCTATATATTTTTTGACTGCCCCCCCCCCTCCTGTTGGTAAATTTGCCCCACCCCTCCCCCCTTCCACTGAGAATAAGCTAGCACCGTCACTGATTTTGTAAACGGCCAAAAAATAAATGAAAAAAAAAAAAAAAAATACTGAAAGACTTTGACCGAAACGTCATCAGTAATATAAATTTATCGAGTGGACCAAACTAAGGAAATCAACTTTCATTTAATAATTAAAATGTGAAGGTCATTTATGGGAAAACCTGAAAATTTTAAGATTAACGAATCACAAAGGTTGTTGATAATAATGCGTTCAATAGCCTTGAAGACCTTTGAAAACATTCATGAACTTGCAAAAAAAAAAGAGCTTAAATAATTAATGATTATTTAATGTATTCTATGATTTTACTACTATTGATTGTAAAAAAAAAAAAAAAAAAAAACGGTAAATTTAACTTTCATCGTCCTATAAACGATTCCCCACCCCCTTTCTTGATTGTATTTTGATGCGAGTGAGGAGCAGCCGCCATTAATTCAATAGAGCATCTCAATTGGAATTAATCAACGTTCGGATGATTAAAAAAAAAATAATAATGTCATTAATCATTAATGATGGCTCTAATGTTGATGACCTTATGAATAATAAATTATCGATTAAAAACTCATCATTTTTTTTTCACTCCCCCCCCCCCCCCTTCCCTTGATCTCTCTTCACATATTGATATATAAAATGTGGTGGGTGTAATTAAAATTATTTTCTCAAAAAACAACACAAATTCAAACTGGTAACTCTGTTTTATGTAAATGAAATTCAAAAACACAAGTTTATGTTTTCGCCTTCCGCTGTGCACGGACTTTGCCCCTCTGAACCTCACCCTTTCCGTTTTTGTTCATGTGCTGTGGTTTTTTTACGTAAATATATCTATCTTATTTAATTAAAAAAAAATTATCCTTAAAAGAAAATTATTATTATTATTGTTATTTGAAATTCCTACGAAGATCCCCGTTTATTTGCCCGATGTGCTTACATGCTCGAAGACAAACACCTCAAACCCAACCGGCTTCTGGCCGTAGTCATCTACCAGCACCACGTGAAGTTACATTATTTCCTATCTATAACTCCTCCTCCTGATTTCATTTCTAATAGGTAAATAAAAGAATAGCAGCTAAAATTATTTGATCTATTGACCCGCTAGGCTGACGTTTCGGTCATGGTCAAGACCATCCTCAGAGCTTGCGGGCTGTTAATATAGACATACAATCAATAACTCAATCATATATTCCATGAAGATTCGGTTACAGATATTTAAAAATTAGTATGTAAAATGATTGAATTACAATTTAAAAAATACAAAAATTAATAAAATAAGCCAATTAGTTGAGTACAGTACAGTTTCATTTCCAGCTAGTTCCACCCTGTTCCTTTCATCCAATCTCTTCTATGTTAGAGAGGATGTCCTACTTTGAGGAGGAACTCCTTTAGCACTGAATCCTTTCGAAGAACTCATCACTGAGAAGGAACCTTCTTCACGTCCCTTCCACAGGACGGGATGTCACAGCAACTCCCTCTCCCCGTAGAGTTGCCTGGGGGTTACTGTGGTGAGATCCAATATTCCAATCCAGTGCCTGCTTGAAGATTTGTTTACATTATTTTTTAAAGAAAAATCCCGCACGTCCAAGATTTGCCCTCGGGGCTTGGTGTAGGGGTTAGCGTGCTAACATCATATACCAAAAGTCGCGGGTTCGTACCCTAGGCAGTTCGATGATTTTATTTAAGCCATTTTGAATACCAAATGGCTTAAATAGAAATGCCTGGCCCCCAAAACATAAATTTAAACATACAAATATCGTTAAGGGCCGGTTGCTTCATCCTGGGTGAGCTTGTTAGCCCCGACTTTTTTTGTAGTGCAGAAACCCACTTCAGTTTTATTTTTATAGTAAAATATACGATATTTCATCATTTTATTGCTAAAAGAAGTATTCTAGAAGTACATATATTTGTTATTTTATCTTATATTCTACTTATTTTATCAATAAAATGATGAAATGTTGTATATTTTATAAAATATGTTATAGGCTAGAGCCCGCTTGCATCAGATCTCGTCGCCATATTTAGCCCTGAGTTAACCTCACTTTTGAGTAATTTCATATAGATATATGGGGAATTGGAGTCAAGGTCCGGGCTAAAGTTAGCCCAGGCCCAAAGGTGGGGCTAAGATTTAGCCCTGGGATGACACGTACGAACATGTATTATGAACACAAGCATCCTAACTTCCCGAATATAATAAATATAAAAAATAATATAAATGCAATCTGGAATCTACCGTTTTTTTGTTATTATTCATTTTATGTCAATCAGGATTATACTCGTATATCCAGGATATATTGCAAGTTGTTGAGTATTCTCCTAACTTCATCTAAGGCATTGCACATGTCTTGTTAATAAAACTATCTGTTTTCAAATTGAATGCAAATTGATATAATATTGATATTAAATATTTATATAAATATTTTCAGTTGATATTACTTCTTGTTAGGTGAAAATAAAAGGTATATTTCTTTTTGAAATTATCTTTATTTGAGGCACACAGCTGGCAATTTGTCAAAATAGTTGTGAAGATTGGAACAATTGACAAATTGTTATGTGAACTCTAATAAATCTTGGAATTATATTGAGGAAGAAATATTTCTTGGCTGCCTGCATTTATATCCTTCCTCTAATAAATCTTGTTTATTTTTTTGAAAATTTTCAAATTTTAGCAAAAAAAAATTAAATTCTTATATTTAAATGTATATTAATAATATTTATTTAAATTATGGGTGATAATATCAATTTTTATTTTAAATAATTTTTATAAGATGCCTTAATGGAGTTGTAAACTTCACAAACAGAACATGATTTGTTCCCCCGAAAGAGGGTTTCTGCATTACAAAAAAAAGCCATTTAGCCCGGGGCTAACAAACTCACCCAGGATGAAGCAACCGGCCCTAAAAGTCTTAAATGGCCAAAGAAGCCGAAAAGACTGTTAAGTCCAAGATTTGAACACGGATCTTCTTTGTAGAAGGCGACACCCTAGCCCGCTACACCAGCGGGATGGAAAAATTTTTCAAGAATTTTTAAGACCTAATTATTTTTCCCGGACTCTTCATATTCTTCTCTTTAAGAGTGCAATATGATCCTGGCTTTAAAGAAAACCGAAGCAAAGATGAGATTGAACCCAAATCAGAAGACAATTTTATCTCTTCATATCAAGGGCGGATACAAGGGGTTGTAAAGGGGGTAATTACCCCCCTGAGATTTGAAAAAATACTTTTTTTTCCAAAAAAAAAAACTTATTTTTAATCTAAAATTTTAAAAATTAATACTTAAAAATTTGATTTGTATTTTATTCTGGCAAACAAGTACAGAATGCGCCTTTAAAGTACCAAAATTAAGAAAAGATTGTGTGCTGTGCGACCAGTCACACCATATTACCCCCTCCCCTCCTCCTCTGGATCCGCCCTTGCTTCATATTTAAAGAATTTTAAGGTAGTTGAATAAAGAGGATCTTTTTGGATTTAATTCCATAAAGATAGAAATTAAATTTGCTGCGGCGAGTTTTTTTTTTTTTTTTTTTTTTTTTTTTTTTTAAACATTCACACTTTTTTTCTCATTCACACTCACATTCATACAGTCTTTTCGGCAACTCAGGCCATATAAGACTTTTTACGATATCCGTTATTAAATAATTTATCTATTAGGGGTCCAGGCATTCTTATTTAAGCCATTTGGTATCCAATTGGCTTAAATAAAATCATCGGACTGCCTGGGGTCCGAACCCGCGACGTTTGGTATATGAGGTTAGCACGCTAACCTCTACGCCATGCCCCGAGGGCTGCTGCGGCGAGTTAATGGAGAAAATATCAAAAAATCTGGTGTGGCAAGCACAAAACCCAACTTTATTTGCTAAGAAAAAGTTTGTGCTGAGTAGAGTAAATGCAATATGTCACACCAGATTTTATTTTTAAAGATGGCTAATGATCAAGTAAGTCATCATGCCCAAGAGGGCTTTCGTTTAAAGTAGTAAATGAGTGAGTGAGCGAGTGACGTATGACGTCATTTGACCCATTCTGCGAATTCATTCATCTCGTTGATCTTGTGGTGTGATGCGTGCGTTGGTAGATTTGGTTCCCTTTCCATACAAGAGAAACCGAACCGATGGCATTCCGGTTGTCGGTTACCGGATACGGGACAGGATACCGGATACTAAATGCATCTCATCCCCCCCCCTCCCCCGCAATAAGAGCGAATCAATAATCCATCAAGTTTAGATAATTATATTCCAATTAGAGAATAAAAATCTGGTGTGATTGGTCACACATCATACAACTTTCTCTTACCTTGGGTAATCGAATGTTGTGTTCTGTGCTTAGCACATTTTGTTTAAAAGTTTATTTTCACGTCTCAGGCGGGTGCCTAACTTAAATATAAATAATTAATTATTATATTGGATGTGAGTATTAACTATAGTTGCGTGAATTGGAGTCAACCAAGGAAAATAAAAAAACAAAATCTATTCTGTCGACGTTTCGAACGCCCGTCGAGCTCTTCCTCGGAACAGTATAAGTGTCAAATATTATCACTATCATCTGTAATATTTGACGCTTATATTGTCCCGAGGAAGAGCGCGACGGGCGTTCGAAACGTCGACAGAATAGATTTTGTTTTTTATTTTCCTTGGTTGACTCCAATCCACGCAACTATACTTAAATATAAAATTTCAACCTCGTAGCTCAATTCCTTCATGCTTTAAATTTAACATAGACAGACAGACTAGGTTGCGAAAACCACTTTTTTTGATTCAGGGGAACTAAAAACGTGTATATCCATCAAAATCTCGACATCGAATTTTTGACATAATTCATAAATTCTAAATTTCCTTCTCCCGCTCCACTTCCTGTAACTCTAGCCAATCAGCGCATAGTGGTTCAAAATGCTATTCTAGCTGGACAAAATTAATATTGAAACAAAAATAACTTTTTTTCGGGGTACTTTTATTAAATAACAATAAAAATATATTAAAAGCCTTCATTGCTGTTCATGTGCGTAACTAGGGCCCGGCCCCCCAGAAGGCTTCCAGCCCCAAGAAAAATTGAGACAATATGGGGCCTTCCAAGGCCCCTGGAGGATGGTTGATCCCATGGTTCCCCTCCCCCAGCCAAATTCCCTAGTTACGCCCATGTTGCTGCTGAAAATCAGACATAATTCTTCATCCCCATCTCCTCCTCATATGCAATTCACTCTTGCTTTTGCGGTCGGTTTTTAAACAATAATATTATTTCAGCAGCCGCGTTTGAATTTCAGGAAATTCGACTACACCGTTGAGCCACCTTATTAAAAAATTTTGTAACATATGATGATATTTGCCCGTGACCCCTGACTCAGAGAGAGCGCTGCAGCGCCCTGATTGGCACATACACACAGGGGCAGGAAGTCAGCCGCTAGCACTTTATATTATAGTATGATATGATGATAATAATAATGTAGTTTTTAAATGGTGATCTAAATAATTCTTAATTTGAATTGATATTTCTACATCAGCAATATTAATTTCTACTAGAATTAAAATGCAGGGAATTTTTATATATAACTTTGCCGAATTTTTTTTTTTTATAAATCGCCATCTATATAAGACAAATCATGAACAGGTAAACTGATATTGAAATAGGTCTTTATTTCTATCAAAAAAAAAGAATCATTCTTTAGGCCCTTTTATTTTCTGACAGATGACGTCATTGAGCAGTCTGTCTTTTTTCCCTCTTCTTCTTCTTCTTCACAAATATAGTATATAGTAGCGGCTGGCTATACATATTTGAAATTTATATATAGGCGTGCGTGCGTTGATTTTTTCGATTCAATTTTCTTTTAGAAGAAGCTTTTCTCAGGAAGTACACAGCTCCTGCCTATTGAAAAAAAATTGGGGAAAAGGAATCGAAGGGAGAGAAAGAAAAAAAAAATAAGGCGGATAGATTGTTATTGACAAGTTCCTCCCTCCGGCCTGAGATGATAAGCTATTCATTTTTATAAATATATTATTTACATATTTTTGTTATATACTACTCTTATTTTATAAAATAAATAAGAAAAACTTTTTATTTTTTTTTAAATAAAATCAATAGAACTTTGGCAATATAAGGCGAATATAAGGGGAAAAATCTAATCAAAAAATAATCGATTATGGGAAAAAAAAATATCGATTATGAAACAAAATAATCGATTATACCTTTATTTTCTCTAGCAAAATTTAAAAAAGTTTTTTTTTCAATTTTTCGAAAACGTATTTTTTTTCGTCATACGGGAAAGTTTTTTCCCTTCCATGAAAATCTTTTGATTTTTTTCGCATTTTCCCCAAAAATAATCTATTTTTTCCCCCAATAACCATTTATAGAAAATAATCGAAATAATCGATCTTTTTTTAAGAAAATAATCGCTGAATAATCGATTAATCGATTATTTTGTGCAGGCCTAATCATAAGTAAAGGCCCCGGAACACGGTGCGTGATTTCACGCATGCAGGCTTTTTTTTTTTTTTTTTTTTTTTTTTTTTCTCATTCACACTCAGATTCACACACACATTCACACGGTCTTTTCGGCAACTTAGGCCATTTAAGACTTTTACGATAACCGTTGAAATAAATATATCTATTGTGGGGTCCAGGCATTTTTATTTAAGTCATTTGGTATCCAAATGCCTTAAATAAAATTATCGGACTGCCTGGGGTCCGAACCCGCGACGTTCGGTATAGAAGGTAGGCACGCTACCAACTACTCCAAGCCCCGTGGGCGCATGCAGGCTTCCTCGAGTGTTTCTCTGCAGGGTATGACGTCATTGATGATCCTTGCGGGCCGGGTTGTTTCCTTGCAGGATTTTGCTGATAGCTTCGGTGCTATTTTTTCACGCAGGCTAGAGAATTTGACCAATCACAGAGTCGGATTTTATCAAGTGAAATCGCCTGTCCAACATGGCCGATTTTGTTCAATCAGCATACGATCAAGGGCGGACACAAGAGGGGGGTAATTACCCCCCCCCCCCCCATAAACTTGAGAAAAATATATTTTTTGGGAAAAAAATTGTATTTTTAATATAAAATTTTAAAAATTAATACTTCAAAATTTAATTTGTATATATATTCTGGTAAACAACTAGAAAATGCACCTTTAAATTACCGATAATAAGAAAAAATTATGTGCTGTGCGACCAGTCACGCCAGATTACCCCCCTGAGAAACTCCTCTGGATCCGCCACTGCAAACAATTGTGTATGTCCAATACAACATGGCGAAGATATATATTTATTTCAGACCCTAACCTGGCTTTGAAGATGGTCCCATATGTGATCGAAACGTCGGCTCTGATTTAAATAATAAAATGAAATAAAACTAGCTGTGTTAGCTCATTTTTTTCATTATTAAATACTAACATTCAGCTCAGGGGCGTATATAGAAATTTTTTCGGGAGGGGGGGGGGCCTGATCTCAAAAATTTTTCTGCGAATTTTTTAATTTTTCCACCCGCGGAACATTCTCTCTTTCGCTGAACAAAGATTTTTTTCCCGTCCGTAAAAATATTTTACCTTTTTTTTTTAGAGACGCGCAAAATTTTTGCCACTTCGGAGCCAAAAATTTTTTCCCATGTGCCGCCCGCCCGCGGAGCATTCCCTCTTTTGCGGAACCAAAATTTTCGTGCTGCCGGACCGAGCAAACATTCCGGGGGGGGGGGGGGGGCGAGACCCATTATTGTCTATGTATCCTTATATGGCCCGGGCCGCCTCGGCCCTCCCCCCTTATATACGGCCCTGATTCAGCTATATACCTCCTTCGGGTACAAATAAAATTCGTCTAATTTTAATTTTATTAGAACATTTTAAATTCATTTTTTTATAAAAACTACCCCACTGGAAAATTCACTAAATAAAGAAATAAAAAGAAAAATTCGTCAAGTAGTTTCAGAGAGCATGTGTTATATAAATAAATTTAAAAATTTAATCTCATAATTATTATTTTAATAATTAATTATTTACATTATTTTTAATTTTATTCATTTATTATTTATAGTTTTGAATTTAATTTTATAATTAAAAAGAAAAAGAATTACAATAAAATAAAACAAAATTTTCATATTTTCATATTTTTGGTTCATTTTTTTTTTTTAATATTTATTATAAATTAATAATACAAAAAAATTATAAAATTATTAAGAATACAAAAAAAAATCTTAATAATATTTATTTTGTACATTTTTATATAAAAAAAAAATATTTTTTTTTTATTTATATTTTAAAAAAAAAAAGAAAGAAAAATTAGAATAAAATAATAGAGCGGGCGCTGGAGGTAGTTGAGTATGCAAAATCTGAGGACCGAATTCTGACAATGGATTTTGGCTAAGAATAGCTCCCAGAATAAGGATCCGGATCTTGCCGGGCCAATTTTTGGTCCAATTTTTTTTTTTACCCCCACCCCTATAATTTCTATAGGAAATCAATGGAATGCATGCTAAGATGATGTGAAGATTTGCAATTATGGTCAAATTCGAGTAGTTAAAACCTCAAACAATGAAAAAACTGTCTTGTCAGCAACTGAGGGGATCCTCTAGAGGTCCCCTGAGAAGTACTATCTTGCCACCAGTTGTGGTGGTCCCCTCTAACCCCTTCACCTCTTTTTCTCTCTGTGATAAATTTAAATATACGGCTTTAAAAATCATGCCAAATTGTGGGGACCGGCAATTATGTTCATAATCCACTAGCTGGTATCCCAATCAATGAAAAATACTATCTTGCCGCCAACTGCGGTGGTCCCCTCTAACCCCTTCACCTCTTTTCTCTCTCTTTGTTATACATTTAAATATACGGCTTTAAAATCATGCCAAATTGTGGGGACCGGCAATTATGTTCATAATCCACTAGCTGGTATCCCAATCAATGAAAAATACTATCTTGCCGCCAGCTGCGGTGGTCCCCTCTAACCCCTTTACCTCTTTTCTCTCTCTTTGTTATACATTTAAATATACGGCTTTAAAATCATGCCAAATTGTGGGGACCGGCAATTATGTTCATAATCCACTACCTGGTATCCCAATCAATGAAAAATACTATCTTGCCGCCAACTGCGGTGGTCCCCTCTAACCCCTTCACCTCTTTTCTCTCTCTTTGTTATACATTTAAATATACGGCTTTAAAATCATGCCAAATTGTGGGGACCGGCAATTATGTTCATAATCCACTAGCTGGTATCCCAATCAATGAAAAATACTATCTTGCCGCCAGCTGCGGTGGTCCCCTCTAACCCCTTTACCTCTTTTCTCTCTCTTTGTTATACATTTAAATATACGGCTTTAAAATCATGCCAAATTGTGGGGACCGGCAATTATGTTCATAATCCACTACCTGGTATCCCAACCAATGAAAAATACTATCTTGCCGCCAGCTGTGGTGGTCCCCTCTAACCCCTTTACCTCTTTTCTCTCCCTTTATTATACATTTAGATGTACTGTCTTAAAACCATGCCAAATTGTGGGGACCGGCAATTATGCTCATAATCTACTACCTGGTGTATTTATAATAAAGGGAGATAAAAGAGGTGAAGAGGTTAGAGGGGACCACCACAACTGGTGGCAAGATAGTATTTTTCATTGATTGGAGCACCAGGTAGTGGATTATGAGCATAATTGCCGGTCCCCAAAATTTGGCATGATTTTAAAGCCGTATATTTAAATTTATAACAAAGAGAGAGAAAAGTGGTAAAGGGGTTAGAGGGGACCACCGCAGCTGGCGGCAAGATAGTATTTTTCATTGATTGGGATACCAGGTAGTGGATTATGAACATAATTGCTGGTCCCCACAATTTGGCATGATTTTAAAGCCGTATATTTAAATTTATAACAAAGAGAGAGAAAAGAGATGAAGGGGTTAGAGGGGACCACCACGACTGGTGACAAGATAGTACTTCTCAGGGGACTATAGAGGATCCCCTCAGTTGCTGACAAGACAGTTTTTTCATTGTTTGAGGTTTTAAGTACTCGAATTTGACCATAATTGCAAATCTTCACATTATCTTAGCATGCATTCCATTGATTTCCTATGGAAATAAGAGGGGTGGGGGTAAAAAAAAAATTGGACCAAAAATTGGCCCGGCAAGAGCCGGATCCTTATTCTGGGAGCTATTCTTAGCCAAAATCCATTGTCAGAATTCGGTCCTCAGATTTTGCATACTCAACTACCTCCAGCGCCTGGTCTATAAAACAAAATTTTCAAATTCATATTTTTGGTTCATTTTTTTTTTTTTTAAATATATATTATAAATTAATGGTACAAAAATTATAATTATAAAATTAATGAGAATACAAAAAAAAAAATCTTAATATTTTTTTTAAAGTGAAACTTTTATTTGATCCTCTCAAATTTTTTTTTTCGCTCTTCTATCAGCATGTCGCGTTACAAGGCCGTGACGCTACAAGCCATGACGTCACAAGCCGTGACGACAAAAATAGGAAAGTTGAAATTTAATATATATGACGAATTATAAAAAAAATAATTGTGAGATTTAATTATTCAATTTTAAATTGATAAAATATAATTTTTAAAATAATTCAAATCTTCAATTGCTAAATAAATATTGTTCTCAGTTTTTAACATGCGTCTATTGATTTCCCATTTTCCAATTATTAAGTTAAGATTAAAAACACGATTTTAATAATTTTCTGAAAATTTTCAGTTAAACGCCTACGAGCCGAAAAAAAAGTTTCACTTGCATCGTGGTTTCATAAAAGCACACAATGATTTTTTTTTTTTAATTTTGTACATTTTTGTATAAAAATTTTTTTTTTTTTTATTTATTTATAATTGAAAACCACCAACTCATAGAGCAGTGAGATTCAAAGACTAATATACTCTCTCCTTATTATTTATTTTTTTCACCTCGATATCTCTAACCGGTCTTTTTCTTTCTTCGGTCATTCAACCGTACAAAAAAAAAACCAGTCTGGGTCATCGGGTCATTTGGATTGGTTGTGACCTTCGAGAGTACTTCCAAAAAAAAATAACACTTTCAAAACTAGAATGATTTCCCCCTCAATTAAAGGGAATAGAATTATTACTAATATATACAGAAAAATGGTAACAGAGTGTTTTTTTTTTTTAATAAATATTAAATTTAGACTGATGATTGGGTGGTGGTTGTGGTTGAGTTTATCGCCGGTTGTTCAGTCGTGGCTTCTCTTTTAGGCACTTGGCCTATTTGGCCATAAATATATTTAGAATGTGGATTATCAAATGCCACAACATTTCCAAATGTTTCTGTATTATTCTGTTTAACGTATAATGCATAATCCGGCTTTTCTGTATTCGTTGCTGCCGATTGTTGATCTGTGATTATTGTTGAACCACCCGGTGATTTTTCAATCGCTGATAGGATATCCTGAAGCAAACCGTTGCTCAAAACTGAAGCGTGTGGTATGGCTTCTCCTCCTTCGTTACCAGGACCTGCTTGTATTTGTAGAGTGTAACTGCCTTGGTTACCTTTAATTGGAATAGATACATCACCATTCCCTGATATTCCTAAAGAATCGCCGTTAAAAGATTGCGTTGGTAATTCTATTTGATGAGATTTTTGTATTTCACCACCAAGATCACCCAGACTTGAAAGCGCCTCTGCATGTACGGAATTTGTTTCTGCGTCATCCGTTTTAGTTTCTTCTTTTTCTTCACTATTTATTTGAATATTCTCTTTGTTTCTTGGAATTGCCGCTGATGGTTGTGGATCGGATGACGCACCATAAATTCCACCTGGAGAAGTCAATCCTCCTCCACCTACACTAGGAGCGCCGTAATTTTCTAACGGAACAGATCCTCCGCCTTGGGGTGGAAGATAGCTTCCATGAGAACCGGAATTTCCTTGATTAAAATCATTTGATGGGATAAAATTTAACTGATCACAATTGCCACCACCCTGTTGGTGATGACTTCCACCATTATGATGATGATGATGATGATGATGTGCAGAAGCGACGGGTGCTCCATAAGAATCAGATATTCCTTGACTAAAAGATATTGAATTTTGTGCAGTGTATGTTTGGGAATGACTATCACCACCAAAATGAGAATGTGAAGAAGGTGCTGAATATAATCCAGAAATTGGAGGAGGATTAAGGCCGAAATCAAGACCACCAATATTATTATCAAAGGGTTTTGGTTGAGGTGATCCATAAATTACTAGCGGTGCTGTTGGTACTGGCTTAGCTGGCACTGGGTCTGGCACAGGTGGAGGAAGATAGGTTCCCGCAGGCGAATGTTGATTATTTGCTACAGAATGGCCTATTGATGCCAATAATCCTTTTGGAACAGGATCTCGGAATTTCACTGGGACCTTCGGTGCAATTGGTTTGTTATGATTATCCTGGATTGGTGGGGGACCATAATTCGTATTTATTTGTCCATGGCTGTGCAGATCACTTAGCGGTGAACCGTAATTCGTATTTATTTGTTGATTATGATTGTGAACATCACTTGTTAATTCAAAACCATGGCTCTGTGTTACTGTTATATCAGTACCATGGTTACTATTTAAAATTTGCGAAATAACTTGTTCTATTTCTGAATTTTCTATATGTGCATGGTTATTAATATTAGGAGCACCATATTCAGTATTCAATGACCCAGAAGATGAATGTAGAAAATTTCCTCCACCAGTAGATGGCGTTCCGTATTCTTGACTAATCCCGGAACCTGAAGGACCGCCAAAATCGGTACTTAAAGATGATCCAGATGAAGAGGAATGGGAAGTAGAAATTGATGATGAAATTGGAACACCGTAACTTTGACTCGGCTCTGAAGGAGGTGGTCCGTAATTATCGCTTGGTGCAGGTAACGGAATTGACTGTGCAGGCAATGGAGGTGCACCATAAGAGTCACTTGGTGGGCCATATGAATCACTTGGAATTTGAGGAGGAATATAATCAACAGATGGAGGAGGAGGGGGGAGGTCCACCATAACTTGAACTTGGGGGTGGTGGTGGTGGTGGAGGCGGACCACCATAAGATGTACTAATACCCCCACCAAATATGTTAGAATGACCTGATGAGCCAGATGAGAAGAATGCTCCTCCGAGAGGTCCGCTTGGAGGAGGTCCATATGAGTCTGTTGGAGTGTTATATGAAGGACCTGCAGGTCCACTTGCCGGTGGACCATATGAATCAGATGGGGGACCATAAGAAACACTTGGAGGAGGCCCATAGGTATCACTTGGCTTAGGTCCATGACTTATGGGCAAACTTAATCCTGGTATTGGTTGCCAACCGTCGTATTTTATTTCCGGAGGAGTTGGAGGCCCTCCTCCAAATGGCCTTTTCGGGGGACCATATACCGGTTTAGGAGGGCCATACACCGGTTTAGGAGGCCCATAAACCGGCTTTGGTGGTCCATAGATGGGTTTAGGTGGTCCATAGGATGGTTTCGGCGGTGGTCCATAATTGAATTTCGGCGGAGAAGAGAAAATTGGTTTTTGTGGTGGTATATAGAATGGCTTGGGCGGGCCGTAGACTGGTTTTGGTGGGCCGTAACTAGGCCTGGGTGGTTTGGGCGGTCCATAGGATGCAAATGACGGCGGGCCGTAAAATGGCTTAGGCGGTTTCGGTCTTTTATAAGTTGATTTCGGCGGCCCATATGATTCCGGTAGAGATAACGGTGGAGGTGGTTCCGGAGGTGGTGGTGCGTAAATCTTTGTCGGTCCCTTGTGTCCTGAGGGCGGTGGACCATAAACAGGCTTGGGCTCTGGTGGCCCGTAAACCGGCGGAGGGCCGTATGAATCGCTAATCTCCCTTTTTATAGCACCTTCAGTAACGACAGCAGAAGCTCCGATTATGTAGAAGAGTAGACAGAGCAACGCCTCGTTTATATGGCACTGGAAACAAAAACAAAAACATTTTTGTTAATAATAATATCAAATTTAAAATTTATTTCAAGAAAAGAGATTAAATAAAAGTTTGAAAAAGAATGCCTCTTAAAATTCAATAAAGGAGATAGGAGATAATAAGGTGGAGTTTTTAATAGTGCCATTTCATTTTAATTACTTTACTTCTACTTAAGGTTGATAAAAAATGGCGACATTTTTCCCCGACCAACATTTATATCAAGAATAGACAAGAAATTCGAATTTACCATGGTATATCATTTTAAAATATTTTAAAAACATATTGACAAACGAG
>JAKCPI010009700.1:0-17147 GCA_023213315.1 Euborellia annulipes
AATTTTCCATACGTTGTATAGCAATTTTTACTGAAAATTGTATTTTTCTCGAAAGCAGCTTGGGAATTCTAATTACCAACATTCAATTGCACTCTAATTTTCAAATGTCTTTTCTAAAATTACAATACATTTGTAAATGGTTTTTGCAGACTTACAAATTTAGTATGTTTTTGTTTATGTAATTTGCTTCCTAGACAATTGTAAAATCAACAAAATTTTTTTACAGTGTATAAGGTAAGGGACATAGTCCCACCCATGCGTTTTCTACTTGTGATTATTTCATTATTTTTTAAAAACATATTATATATTTTTTAATTTTGAAAATTTCATAGTTCAAACCAAGAAAATTTTAATAAAGATTTTCATTTTCTTTTATAAAAAAAATGAAATAATCACAAGTAGAAAACGCATGAGTGGGACTTAATATTGTCCCTCACTGTGCAAAAAACATTTTAATTTCCGAGTGAAAATGACTAAAAATGATTGAGGGATACACACGCCCGCAGCAGGCCTGCATAGTGAACCTTGAGGGACACACAAGGATATACTCGTCCACACCAGGAACACAGTAGATCGAAAGTGACTAGAAGAAAAATGTGTGTCCCTGGTGCGGGCGTGTGTATCCCTGTCTCCCTCAATGTTCACTATGCAGACCTGCTGCGGGCGTGTGTATCCCTCGATCATTTTTAATCATTTTTACTCTGGTTAAATTAGTACAAATAACTTTCATCAAGT
The DNA here is from genome assembly GCA_023213315.1 of Euborellia annulipes. NCBI lineage: Eukaryota > Metazoa > Arthropoda > Insecta > Dermaptera > Anisolabididae > Euborellia > Euborellia annulipes. The sequence continues at coordinate 736 of JAKCPI010009700.1, forward strand.
AATATTTATAAGTAAAATTTGTTGTTTTTTTTTTTGCTAATAGAAGTAAAGTGGAATGTGAATCTCCTTATGTGAGTTGAGGTCATCCGAGGTCATTAAGGTCATCATCGCCTTGAAGGCTTAATTTGTAAACAATGTCGCCCCCATCCCTTAATGGTTTCACCAGTTAGTTGCCTTAGGCTTTGCAACTAACTTCTTAAGGCCCTTCGCTCCCTTCCCGGGTCACTACACCAGAGAATAAAAAGGTCCGCTTACCAAGAGAGAGGTTCTGACAATAGTGTCGACTAATATTTGTTTTGAATAACACGACCAGAACATGACAAAAGGGCGTGGGGTTCCGATCTTGGCGCATTTTCGTTTTCGTTCCCACTTGGGGAGACCCCATTTGTCAATGACCCCGTCCGTCTTTGAATATAAACTTTGAAGACATTCCGAGGTATTTACAATCAAGTGAAGAGATGAAGTGACGTCGTATTTCCTCTCCCTATTCTATAAATAACGGTCACCATTTTAATAAGCGTATTTCCCATAGCAGGTAGTGAGAAAGAAATTTGTTTAGAAACCCTCAAATGACATAGACAAATAAATCTATCAAAATTATTATTATATACTTATATATATAAAAAAAAGGACGTTATCAAATAAATATTCATTTTTTTTTCTCCCTTGTGGCATTTAAAATGAGAAAGTAAAAAATGAAAAATAATAGAGCTCTATATATACATAAAGTTCAACTGAATAATTTTTCAAAAGACAAATATCACCAAGACGACTTTGATAAAAAACCTGGTGTGACTGGTCGCAAAACACACATCTTCCTCTTACCTTTAGTATTTGAAAGTCATAGTTCTGTGCTCGTCACACCAGATTTTTTTCTGTGACCTCGTTATTTTTTATTTTAAAAACACTCACACTTTTTTTCCCACTCACACTCACATTCATACACCCCATACACATACCCATAAACAGTCTTTTCGGCAACTTTGGCCATATTGGACTTTAAAAAAAGACTCGTATTTTTATAATATATATATATATATATATATATATATATATTTGGTCCACCTTTGGCGGGCTTTACTACTTGTATACTTATATAATAGTTATTTGATTTATTTTTTGAAATTCCTACTGGGATCCCCGTTTATTTGCCCGAGGTGCTTACGTGCTCGAAGACACACCTCAAACCCAACCGGCCTCTGGCCGTAGCCATCAACCGGCACCCCGTGAAGTTACAATCATTTCCTAACTCCTCCTCCTTCGTTCGTTTCTAGCTAGTGAACTAATCCTTATTTCTGGTTCCAACCGGCTCCTTATATTCAACCTCTTCTATGCTAGGGAGGATGTCCTAGTTTGAGGAAGGACTCCCCTCAGCACCGGCGTGTAGCCTGCTCCTTTCGAAGAATGCATCACAGAGAGGGAACCTTCTTTACGTCCCTTCCACAGGACGGGATGTCACAGCAACTCCCTCTCCTCGTAGTTGCCTAGGGGCTATTGTGGTAAGATCCAATATTCCAATCCAGTGCCTGCTCGAGGATTTATTTACATTAAATAAATATTTTTATTTAATGAAAAATCCCGCACGCCAAGGATTTGAACAGGGATCTTCTTTGTAGAAGCCGACACCCTAGCTCACTACACCTATACTAGTATAGTAGTTGAGAGCTATATTTACCAAAAACAATCAATCGTTAATGTATAAAGTGCGACTTAATTTCCTTTAACCATTCATTCCTCCCTAATTCCAGACAACACTCTGATTTAAAATAATATAATTATAAGTTTTCCTTTCCTCCTAAATAGACCTTGAATATTACTAATAGTATCTAATAGTATCTAATAAGAAAGTGAAATCCTATTAAATAGACAAAAGAATTATCTTGTTTGTCAAGATTTTGCATAACTAGAAGGCGCTCTTGATCAGTGGCGCCTGCCGTGTCGATTAGGTGAACTTCTCGGCTCACAGTTTACTGAATGGATGGAATAACACTCTAAAGAGAATTAAGATCATCTCAGTGTAGAATAAGATTGCAAGCGCCCCCAAAATAAAATACCTATAAATTCGTTCAACAAATGCTATTTTTTTGTAAGTCTGACCCCTTTTGGCTTTATTACATTTTATCGATGGGTTTGGGCAGATATTCAACAGTCTTCTCTATCGTCAGTCAACTATCCATATTTTTTGCATTGATTGATTACTTTTGCTAAGGATAATTTCTATTAAATTTGTCAAAAACTATATCCATGTTTGGGTAGCAAGTTCGTCATTTGGGTGTCTTTTCTAGCAACGAAATTAAATAGTTTCCCAAGAATTTTAATAGAATATAATTGGTTAGATTATTTATATTTTTCTTTCTCTTGCCTCTATATGAACATATTTATATAGAGAGAAAGAATTGTTTTCATGTCAAAAATTCGATGTCGAGATTTTGAAGGATATACACGTTTTGAGGTCCCCTGAGTCCAAGAAAGAGGTTTTTACAGCAGGGTCTGTCTGTCGGTGTCTGTTCAATTTAAACCATGAAGGAATTGAGCTAGGAAATTGAAATTTTAAATTTAAGTTAGGCACCCCTCTGGCACGTGACACGAACCTTTTGAGCAAAATCGGCTAAAAAGTACTAGTACTTTACTGATGTAGTTTTTCAGTTTTTTTTTTCGATTTTCTCAAAATTCACTCCAACGATTTTGATTAAAATTCATAAATCAATTATTTTTTAGATACTCTTTAATGTATATTCTCATTTTGCTCTCAAAATTGTTTGAAGCACACTTTACTCCTGTACTTGATAAGAAAGATAGGAGAAATGGTTGCCATGGTAACAATATTAAATATTTTTCTGTTTATAAATTTTACGCCTTGAATTAAAATGTACCGGACTGTCGGAAATTAATCATATGTCGACACAAAAAATCTGGTGTGACAAGCACAGAACACAACTTTCGATTACCGAAGAGTAAGAGAAAGTTGTGAGCTGTGCGATCAGTCACACCAGATTTTTTTTAAACATATGTCTTGAAATATTTAGCTAAAATAAATAAAATTCAACTATCAGGACCCTAAGACTCCTTGACAAAAAAAATCTTGTTTTTTATTTTAATGGATTTTTAAAATAATATACTAAATCTAAAAAGAAGAAGTAAATATAGAATGAGATCCGGGAGGAAAAGGGAAGGGGGGTGAAATATGAGTCCGCGCTCTTCTTGCCATTCTTCCGCCAACGCCCTTCGTCCAACAGGTACCCTATATATATACTTAAGGTTAGAGACCTGTCGAGACACCCTGAATGTGACCTCGACAAACATCCATCCCCAAACGGGAAGGATAGCATATTAAATGAAATGAATCGGTAACTCACTTTACCGAAATATCAAAAATACTGCGTATTTGAGAAAATCAAGAATTTTAAAATATTTCTGAATCCATCGATATTACATTTCTTTTCCTATACTAATAAAAATCTTGGGCTTGATGGCTTAAATTTTCACCAGATATTTAGGTATTCAAGAAATGCGAGGCTTAAGTGGGCCGGAGTATTAAAAAATTACTATTATAATTAACTTTCGGACAATTCCCAAAATACTAAAGATGATTCCCGCGAGTAAACTACAATTTGAGAACACTTAAGCAACATAAGGGGCGAGAGAAGAGGTGGCTATTTTGTATGACTAGGGGGGTCAATCAGTTGCTCACCTAAACATGTAAAATGACCAAAAATAAAATGCTTATGTAAGTGGGGAGGAAGCCGTTTGCTTGTTATTATTGAGACAAGGAGGGAAGGTTCTAAATCAGCTAAAATTTACTTACGTAAGGGTTCAATGGCTCGTATGCTTGTGCAACTTTATTTATACCGCTCCGAATTTTTACTGATATATACCGGTATTATTTCTACTAAAAATTAATTTTAATAAAAATGACGCAACTTCAGAGAACTTTACTTTCTTTCTCTTTTGGTTATTTTAGGCATTTTTGCAAAATATACTCACAGTGGGAACCTTAATTTAGATTGAATTAATGGACAAATTAGACCAAGTGCAAAACATTAGATCAAATGTCCTATCTATTTAGTAATAATAGGGGGCAAAATATCATATTATTTTTATATTTTGAAAATTCATAAAACTAGTCATCGTTTTGTTCGATATGCATAAATATCTTGTTTTTGCAAAAATACACATTTTAATAATAACTAAATAATTCTAGTTATATCTATATACATAAATTGGGTAAATTAAAAATTATGGAAAATATTAATACAAATGTGCTTTTTCGATTAATATAAATATAAATAATATAAATGGAAAAGTTAACATATAAATTTCAATATTGATTGCAAATGGAATTTAAACAAACTCCTACTTATTATGATAAATTATTATATTTTCAGGTCTAAATTTAAATGGAAATATAATACTTTCCAAACTAATATTATAAAACATTATCATTCACATTTAATGCTTTAATAAATTTATTAAATAAAAATTTACTTTTCTATATTAAATTCTAAATCATACTACAGTAAACTAGATAATGTAAATCGAGATTTTCGACCCAGTCCTTGAGTTTCGCGTTATGATTAAAGTAATCTTTTGATTTCGAATTCCAACGCAAAGTACCCGAGTCAAAAAACAAATTCTAGTTTTAACCTCAGAAGACTCAATTCCTTTGATTTTTTATTTGCCACTCAGAAAGTAATTCTACTTTAACACTCAAAACCCTCATTGAAGACTATGAGGTTTAAATATGAATTAGCCCGGGAGCCGTGGCTCAGTGGAAGACATTAGCTTCTCGCACCGGAGTCCCGGGTTCGCTTCCCGTCCCAAGCGAGAAAAATTTATTTCATTTGATTTGACTACAAATCATTTGAAATAAATAGGGATGGGGTCTAAATGGCCTTAGATGCCGAAAAAGACTTTAAAAAAAAAAAAAAAAAAAAAAAAAATATGAATTACCGATTGATTTGAAATCCTAACTATAACCTCGAAACTCTCATTTGAGGTTTGAGTATAGAATAATTTCTATATGGATTGAAGTTTTTGAGGGCCAATTGTAGATTCTGCTGTTCTGGTTTAAACCTCAAAGTTGTAAAACCGTTAGTAAGTAGGATTTTGAGGTTCAAACATGGATTACTTTCTATGTTGAATCCAATCTTGATTTTAGCAATTTGCTTGAGTGAGCCCTAGCTCCCTTATACACAACAGATGTAGTTTTAAGCTTACACTTGGGCGACGCGACCTGCAGCGACGCGAAAGATTTGCGAGCTTGACGTTTTTCTGTCGCGACGACGAATCCCTCAACCATATGCTCCTGTCGAACCGTGACAAACAGTACACTTTTATTTGTTTTCGGAACGCGGAAATAAGGGCTCCGATCTTTACCGACAGTCCCCGAACGCACTGGGAGCAGCATCACTTGACGCCGAGCATTCGGGCGACTTCGCGTCGCTTCGCCCAGGTGTGGGCTTTCCCTATTGGAATCCATGTAAACTTCTGCGGCGAAAAAAACTGTCGCTTCGCTTAAGTGTGCGCTAGGCTTTATAGTCTGAAAAATGTATTATTTGTACCTCCATTAAGAGTGATTACCCTTAAACCTATAAATTTTAATTAAATTGATATTTTCTTGAAGAGTAGTGACCTCAATAGCAATTAATTTATTAGCCTCTGGAAAAGTCCCGAGCATTCAAGTTGTGTTCAATTCCTTTAATTGACTCTTATCTATATTTCTTAGGTTTCTCACTGGAGGCGAATGTTTTTTTTTCTTCTTTTATTATCTCTTTCTTTTGATTGAAATAACTAACTCTAAAGAGAGAAAAGCAATTATTTATTTGTGAGTTTTAGAGCTAGTGTTTATTGGTTAAAATACACTCTTCGTTCTCATAAGTTTATTTCTTTTTCAATTGAATGGAATCTTTATTATTTAGAAATAAATGTGTGTTTACTTTATATCAGGAGCGTATAAAAGGAACCCGAGCATCCCAAAATTTTAAAATCAAAGATGTTATTTCTGTTTTTGTTTGGGAGGGGGGGGGGCAGAAAATTGTTTTCTTTTTCTGTGCTCCATAATTTATATATAAGCAAAGCATATACCTCTATACAGTGGCGTATTCAGGGGGGGGCCCAGGGGGGCCGGCCCCCCCCAAAGCCTTCTCCAAAACAAAAAAATACCTATTGTTTTTCTTAATGATTTTATTTTTTAAATAATTATTTTATTAACTCTCATAAATTCTAAAATCTAACAAAAAACTTATAAATAATTGAAAAAATCTCTAATATTTCCGAATTTTGTATTAAAATTATTTTTTATTTGAAGAAAAAAATTTTTTTTTATTTGTTTTTTTATTTATAATTTATATATATAGAGAATATTATATTATCTAAAAAAAATTTCTCCAGTTTAAGTTTCTTGGGAGAAGGGGGGGGGGGGTTCATAAAACTTTTGGGCCCCCCCAAGCAGAAATCCTGGCTACGCTACTGCCTCTATACATTTATCTATACCATCTTCTATACTAATTTATAAAAATCTGGTGTGACTGGCGCACAGCACACAACTTTCTCTTACCTTCGGTAATCGAAAGTTGTGTACTGTGCTGTCACACCAGATTTTTTGTGTCGACATGTATTTAGTTTCCGACAGTACAGTATATTCGATTTTCAAGATGTAAAATTTATATGTGAAAATATTTATATTTTGTTACCATGGCAACCATTTCTCCTATCTTTTCTATGGAGTACAAGAGTAAAGTGGTCTTCAGAAGATTTCAATGACAAAATGAGAATATGCATTTTATTGAGAATCTAAAAAATAATTGGTTTTTGAATTTAAAAAAAAATCGTTGGAGCAAATTTAGAGAAAATCGAAAAAAACTGAAAAAGTACATCAGTAAAGTACTAGTACTCTTTGGTCGATTTTGTTCAAAAGCTTCGTGTCACGTCCCATGGGGGTGCCTAACTTAAATATAAAATTTCAACCTCCTAGCTCTTTCCGTTCTTGAGATATTTTGTTCACAGACACACACACACACAGACAGACACACAGACACACACACAGACAGACCATGTCGCGAAAACCACTTTTTTGGATTCAGGGGACCTCAAAACGTGAAGATCCATCAAAATCTCGACATCGAATTTTTGACATGAAACCAATACTTTCTCTCTCTATATTAACATATATAGAGGTAAGAGAAAGTAAAAAGAGAGTGTGAGTTTGTTTGTACAGTGAGGATCCCACCCATGCGTTTTCTACTTGTGATTATTTCATTGTTTTTATAAAAGAAAATGAAAATCTTTATTGGAAATTTTCTAGGTTTGAACCATGAAAGTTTCCATTAAAAAATAATTAATATTTTTTTAAAAACAATGAAATAATCACAAGTAGAAGCTAAGCTCAGAAATTAGTAAACTTATTTTAAAATTCTTTCCATACCAATTTATTTTGCTATCTTGTTTAGAGAAGAAATGTTACATAAAATGAATTTTTTAAATTTCATCATTTTTACTTTCATTTATTGTTAATATATGGAGAGAAAGTATTGCGATCGCTCAAAAATTAGATGTAGAAATTTTGATAGAAATTGGGATTTTTTTTTGTAAATCCAACAAATTAGGTCTCGCAAAATGGTTAAGAGAAAGTTGTGTTCTGTGCATCCACACACACCCGATTATTTTTTTTAAATAGTTCTAACTTATTTTTAATGTTTCATCAAATACAAACAGTGTTTAAATTAGATATTCTTCTTGAAATGAAACCCGAAGCTTTTAACACTAACCTTTATTGGCGTGGCTCTTCTTTACAGTCATTTTTTGATTTTCTTAAAATTCGCTCTAAATATACAATCAGGGGCGTATTTCAGTAAAATATACAGTGGAATTGGTACATTTTTTTTATCGTGGAAATTTTTTCTGCAAATCAAGTCATTTTTTACTTTCTCTTACCTCTATATATATGTTAATATATATAGATGCCCACGGGCTGTGGTGTAGAGGTTAGCGTGCTAACCTCATATACCAAACCCGCGACGGGTTCGGACCTCAGGCAGTCCGATGATTTTATTTAAGCCATCTCGATACCAGATGGCTTAAATAAAAATGCCTGGACCCTAATATATATAAATTCATAAATAACGGTTATCGTAAATGTCTTATATGGCCTGAGCTGCCGAAAAGACGGTGTGAATGTGTGTGTGAGTGTGAGTGTGAATGAGAAAAAAAGTGTGAATGTTAAAATATATATATATATATATATATATATATATATATATATATATATATATATATATATAGATCGTATTGTTTCATGTCAAAAATTCGATGTCGAGATTTTGGTGGATATACACGTTTTGAGGTCCCCTGAATCTAAAAAAGTGGTTTTCCCAGACATGGTCTGTCTGTCTGTCTGTGTGTCTGTCTGTATGTCTTTCTGTGAACAAAATATCTCAAGAATGAAAAGAGCTAGGAAGTTGAAATTTTGAAATTGTATATTTAAGTTAGGCACCCCCATGAGACGTGACACGAAGCTTTTGAACAAAATCGACCAAAAGAGTACTAGTACTTTACTGATGTACTTTTTCAGTTTTTTTTCGATTTTCTCTAAATTTGCTCCAACGATTTTTTTTTTTAAATTCAAAATTCAATTATTTTTTAGATTTGCTATAAAATGTATATTCTCATTTTTGTCATTGAAATCTTTTAAAGACCACTTTACTCTTGTACTCCACAGAAAAGATAGGAGAAATGGTTGCCATGGTAACAACATATAAATATTTTGCCATACTTAGAAATTTTACATCTTGAAAATCGAATGTACCCTACTGTCGGAAATTAAATACATGTCGACACAAAAAATCTGGTGTGACAAGCACAGTACACAACTTTCGATTACCGAAGGTAAGAGAAAGTTGTGTGCTGTGCGCCAGTCACGCCAGATTTTTTATGAAAAGCAATCAAATTAAAGAATAATTTTTAAAAAAATCCAAAACTTTTAAGCTTTATTACAAAAATATTTGCCCCAAGACAATCCCTAGAAGGAAGCAATGTACTCTTGCCCCAGCTTATGAAAATATAATTATATTTCAGACTATTTATCAATTCTACATTAATTTAAAAAAAATATTTAATTTAGTTTATTATTTCATTATTTTTTTCCAAAACTTTTAAGGGGGGTGGGGGGATGCTCCCTCTGCCCTCCTTCAAATGACGTCCCTGTTTAAATTTTGCATATAATGATGATTGAGAAGCTGATTTCTGAGTATTAGCTTGTGGAACTCGAGATTATTATCCACTTACAAGAGATTAGCCTCTGAATATTCATTCTCTACTTTAATATGAATTCCAGAAATATTGACGATTTAAAAGCAACAAATAGTTACTTGTTGATCTGTGTTCGAAAGTAAAATTGATTCATTCTATTGGCGAATTGTATTGTATTGCATGATTCATACTATTTGAAGAATATTCACAATAATTCTCTGGGTTTATTTATTGACGAATAATTTATTAAACCGACCGATAGGTCTCTTTCTACTGTAAACAGTTGCGACTCGCTGACGCATCGATTCGCTACCGATGATAATTATGTTTACATCGCCGATGGAGAATTACTCCCAAAATAATTTGCTTGCATTCAGAGAAATTAATTTACCTTCAGATTGTGGTTAAATGAGAACCAATGCTCTAATCCCATTGCAATGCTAGAGCGAATGTTATAAAAGCTTGATTGGAAAATAATTAAAATGTGTTGATGGCGAATAATTTAGATTGAAAAATTTAAATGTTTCAAAAAGTATATATTCAATTTGTATCTTTACGGGTCTTTATGTAACGCTCAGATTTCAAAATATCTGGTCGGATTTTCATGAAGCTTTTTGAAATTTTAGGCTATGAATAATTCAGATTAGAGATAGAGAACTCCCTTTTTAGTAAGAAATTGAATATACAATACAAATATATAGGCCTATACATATATATTAGGGTGGCATTTATTTACCAAACATAAAATTCTGAACGGTTCGCCCCCCATATCATTCAATTATCACAAAAAAATAAGATTGAAAAGTAAAAACCCAGCAAATTAAGCGTTTAAACCGTGCCGAAATGTTAAAGAAGATTAGCATAAAGTGTACTTCATACTTCCACCAAAAATTTCACTGATATACTTTTTAAAGAGCATCTAAAGAATAATTGATTTAATCAAAATCGTTTGAGAAAATCGAAAACAACTGAAAAAGTTCATCAGTAAAGTACTAGTACTTTTTGGCCGAGGTTGAAAGTTTATATATATATATATATAAGTTAGGTACTCCACTGGGACGTGACACGAAACTTTTAAACAAAATCAACCAAAAAGGACGAGTACTCTACTTATGTACTTTTTCAGTTTTTTCGATTTTCTCAAAATTCCTCCAACGATTTTGATTAAAACTCATTAATCAACTATTTTTTATATGCTCTTTAAAAAGTATATCAGTGAAATTTTTTTGGAAATCGTATGAAGTACACTTTATTCTAATCTTCATTAGTAAAAATTCGGCACAGTTTAAACGGTTTAAACGCTTAATTTGCTGGGTTTTTTCATTGCAATCTTATTTTTTTGTGATAATTGAATGATCTGGGAGCGAACCGTTCAGAATTTTATGTTTGGTAAAATAAGTGAATAATATTGTCAGTGATGATACATATATTCCAATCGAATGTCTACTTGAGGATTTGTTTACATTAAATAAATATTTTTATGCCCCGGGGCTTGGAGTAGTTGGTAGCGTGCCTACCTTCTATCAGTGGCGGATTAATGCAATTTTGTCGGGGGGGGGGGGGCGGTTTTTTTTTTTTTTTTTTTTATTTAAGGACTTTGTGGGCATCTATGGCCATTTAGACCCATTTCCTATTTATTTAAATTGTTTGGTAACAAATTCAATTGGAAATTAAAGCCCGGAAATCATAATTTCTTTAGATTACTAGTTTTTTTATAACATTGTGAATTTCTTCTCGGGGGGGCGATCGCCCCCCTCGCCCCCGCTTTAATCCGCCCCTGCCTTCTTACCGAACGTCGCGGGTTCCGGACCCCAGCTCCCTAGGGAGTCCGATGATTTATTTAAGCCATTTGGATACCAAATGGCTTAAATAAAAATGACTGGACCCCCAATCGATTTATTAAAATATACGAGTATCGTTAAAAGTCTTATATGGCCTAAGTTGCCGAAAAGACTGTGTGAGTGTGAGTGTGAATGAGAAAAAAAGTGTGAATGTTTTTTTATTAAAAAAAAAATATTTTTATTTAATGAAAAATCCCGCACTCCCAGGATTTGAATAGGGATCTTCTTTGTAGAAGCCGACAACCTAGCCCGCTACACCAGTGAGCCCTTGGTGCGTTGATATGAAATTACTTATACTTTGTTTCAAATTCAGTGATTGCGGATCCACTAAAAGTTGTCCAAATGACCTGCAATTTTCCATATTACAATATACCGTTCCTCAATAAAATAATACAAAATAAATACCCTACACAATTGCATTCTTAGCAAATGGGGGGGGAGGTCGCAATATATTTCAAATATAAATAAAAGCTAAATATTTTTCGAGATCTATATATTTGAATAAGATAATGGTATTCAAAATACCTCGATTCGGACTTAACAAGTCATAGATATATTTAGTTTTTTACCGGTGAATCGAACCCAGGATCTCCATAACTCTATAACATAACCCCCTGCCCTCAGGGCCTTGCCGCTTACAGTAGTGTGTTAGAGCAGACCCAGATGTCTGTTCCTCTACTGGTTTAACAAGCAGCGCACAAGTGGAAAATTTTTCTTTAAAGTTTTTAACTTTGTTAGTGACTCTGCACGACTAACTGCATATAAGGGGAAGTGAGTTTTATTGGTGCAGGTCGAGGGTCCGGTGGCACGCCTATGCCCCGGAAGGCGGAGATCCTGGGTTCGATTCCCGGGGGCCATGGGATGTTGGGCCTCACCAGTAAAAAACACTCACTGTTAAATATAAATAAAGGGTTAAAGGTGATTTAAATTGATTACAAAACGCGTTGGTGATTTTTTTTTTTTTAACAAATTCGTCAAATCATTTTTTTGATGCCAAAGTCAATATTTTATTTGAGCCTCGACTTATTTAACCGTTTATAAAGATACTAGCTGCGGTAGGGTTGCCTTCGGCAACCCTACCCCCTAGGCCCTGGCGGGCGGCGTCTCGGGATATGACTAAGAGTTGTCCAGATAAATGTATTTTAATTAATTATGAAAAAGAGTTTTTATTTTTTATTTTAAATATTTGATTAATATATTTTTCAATTATTTACACCCTAAGGAAGCGTACTTTTAAATTTTATTAAAAACGAATGAAAAATAAATTTCAGGGGGGGGGGCAGGGGGGTGATTGAACTTTCTGAGGTCTAAAATACGATTTTTCAATTATTTACACCCTAAGAAAGCGTCATTTTAAATTTTATTAAAATCGAATGAAAAATAAATTTTAGGGGGGTCAGGGGGGTGATTGAACTTTCTGATGTCTAAAATACCATTTTTCAATTATTTACACCCTAAGAAAGCGTCATTTTAAATTTTATTAAAATCGAATGAAAAATAAAAAAAAAATAAAATTTTGAGGAGGGGGGGGGGTGGGGGGCAGAGAGCGGAAAAATCTTTTCAAATGTCGAATTGTTAGGGGGAGGAAGAGTTTTTATTTTTCATTTTAAAGATGTGATAAATATATTTTTCATAAAGCGAGTTAGATCCTGTTTTCCAATGCTTTGCTATGGGGTAATTGATAACCCCCAAAAAAGGGGGGGTTCCCTACCCCTAATTCGATATAATGATAGCCTAAAACCACCCCCGGAAAATTCCCTACCCATTAAAAAAACTCCATGAAAATCGGTCCAGTAGTTTCGGAGTCTATGCGTTACAAACAGACAGACAGACAGACAGACAGACAGACAGACAGACAGACAGACAGACAGAGATTGTCTTTTTATATAATAATATAGATTCATTCACTTGGAGATTGCTATTTTTGTGCTTCTTGATGAATAGACTCTAATGAATATATCAAAATTGCAACATCATAAATCACAGAAAGCTGCAAAAGATTTTCATGATTAAATTCTCCCCTAACTGTAATGTTTCATTGATACAAAGAAATTTCATATATTTGAAAAAAAAAAAAAAATGTCTTTCATCACTTGGAAGGTGGGTGGGTGGCCATCATCATCCACTTCTTTGCTGGTATCGATCGCTACCGACGTCACTGTCTCCCCCCTCCAAGCGGGGGATCGAACCCCTTCACCTGGGGAGGGGGGGGGGGGGTGGGCCTCAATGACTGCACAAGCAGAGAAACCCCTTTAACACCCACACGTAAACACGTCGTTTGTCAACAGTCAGTGGAAAAAAAAATCATTGATTTCTTCAGGAGCAGGGTTTAATGTCACCTCTCGATTTCCTATTGTCCTTAATATTTCGCCATTATTTTAGCTTATCTAAGGTTACCAAATCCATAAAAGAGGGTTAAAAGATGTGAATATTATTGAGGGGAAAAAAAAAACTAATAAATTCCATCGTTTTTTTTTTTTTTTTTAATTATGTTTGGCATTTATGAGTGAAGTAATTTTATTTTACTTTTTCTTACTGTATCTATGTTAATATTAGGAGACCGACCGAATATTCGGTTTCGGTTACGGTTTCGGCCAGTTTCGGCCAAAAAATCATGGGTTTCGGCCGTAGTTTCGGTTTCGGCCAAAAAGTGGCCGAACCTTTCGGCCGGCCGAAACCAGAGTCTGAAAAAATGGGATGAGACTCGCATGCAAAAAAAAAAAAAAAAAAAGGTCAAATAATTTACACTTGAGGGAGAAAAAAATTTTAGTCTCACTAAAAAAAAGGTAAAATGATTTTCACGGGAGGGAAAAAAAAAATTCAAAAAAAAAAAATCTGGTGTGACTGGCGCACAGCACACAACTTTCTCTTACCTTCGGTAATCGAAAGTTGTGTTCTGTGCTTGTCACACCAGATTTTTTGTGTCGACATATATTTAGTTCCCGACAGTACGGAGCATTTGAATTCAGATGTAAAATTTATAAGTATGGGAAAATATTTATATTTTGTTACCATGGCAACCATTTCTCCTATCTTCCCTATGAAATACAAGAGTAAAGTGGTCTTCAGAAGATTTCAATTGCAAAATGAGAATATACATTTTAAAGAGCATCTAAAAAATAATTGATTTTTGAATTTAAAAAAAAATCGTTGGAGCAAATTTTTGAGAAAATCGAAAAAAACTGAAAAAGTACATCAGTAAAGTACTAGTACTCTTTGGCCGATTTTGATAAAAGCTTATTTTTCCGGTCCCGGGGGTGTTTAACTTAAATATAAAATTTCCAACCTCATAGCTCAATTCCTTCATGCTTAAAATTGAACACACACACACACACACACACAGACAGACCATGTCGCGAAAACCACTTTTTTGGATTCAGGGGACCTCAAAACGTGAAGATCCATCAAAATCTCGACATCGAATTTTTGACATGAATCCAATACTTTCTCATATATATATATTACATATATACATAGGTAAGAGAAAGTAAAAAAGGTAAAATGAAAAAAAATTTTTATAGGAAATACAAGTTTCGGTTTCGGTTACGGTTTCGGCCGAAACTAAGGTTGAGGCCGAATATTCGGTTTCGGTTTCGGCTGAAAATCTTGTTTCGGTCGGACCCTAGTTAATATATATAGAGAAAGTATTGCATTCATGTCAAAAATTTGATGTAGAGATTTTTTGATAAAAAAAAATCTGGTGCTAGGATATGGAAATTTTATATTTATTTTAGGTATCCTCGCGGACACTCAAAATACGGTTTTGAACAAAATCGGCCAAAAAGTACTAGTACTTCGCTGATATACTTTTTCAGTTTTTTTCGATTTTTCTCAAAATTTGTTCTAATGATTTTAATTAAAATTCATAAATCGATTATATTTTATATCCTCTTTAAAATGTATATTCTTATTTTGCCCTGAAAATTGTTTGAAGTACACTATACTGATGTAGTATTTCAGATTTTTACTTATGAATTGCAAGTGGTCAAGTTTAAAACCAAGCTGAATTGAAACTAAATATATCTCGACACAAAAAATTTGGTGTGACAAGCACAGTACACAACTTTCTCTTGCGAAAGGTAAGAGAAAGTTGTGTGCTGTGCGACCAGACTACATCAGATTTTTAAGTTTAGGTTAACCTCTGACACTGGATTCTAATAAATAAAGGAAAATAATTATCGCTAGTTCCTTCAAATGTAGTATTCTCTACATTCTCATTAAAAAGATGCCAATAGATATCAGATAGATAGGGCGGATACAAGGGGGGGGTTAAAGGGGGTTTCCCCCCCCACCCCGAGATTTGAAAAAAATACTTTTTTTCGAAAAAAAATTTATTTTTAATGTAAAATTTTAAAAATTAATACTTGAAAATTTGATTTGTATTTATATTCTGTCAAACAAGTACAGAATGCGCCTTTAAATTACCGAAATTAAGAAAAATAGTGTACTATGCGACCAGTCACACCAGATTCCCCCCCCCCCTCGAGAAACACCTCTGGATCCGCCACTGATAGAGATCCATGTATGAATAAATTATTATAAAAATTACAATACTCTTAAAATTAAACAAAGATTAATATTTTTTATAAAGGTTATGTTTTCATATAACTTCATTAATTTTTTATTTTGATTAAAATCTGATAATAATCTTAGGTACAGACATTTGATTAAATTAAAATAAATGACTTCAAATAAATTTGATAAAATAATGACAAAACTTATTCGTGCACTTAAATTTCTTTTTTACAAGAATCTTTCCATAATAAGCTTGCTTATCTTTTGAACTTTCTTCCAAGGCCAAGAGCTCTTTATTTTATCTATTATCAAAACATGGCACAGGATTTATGAAGAGGGAATTTGTTACCTGGAGTGTAAACAACAAAAGGTTTCAAAGGGCCTTGATTCATTTCACTCTCATTTTTTATACGCTGTCATAAAAAATTAATTCGACATAACCGAATGTGATTTATTTTTACTATATATTTAACATAGTTTTTTATTAATTATTCAATTCATTTTAATCGAATCGTAATAAAGCACTTAAGGCAAATGTACAAGGCTCTTATAAGCACACCCTTGAGCCATTAAGGCCACCATATGGCTGGGCATGTTCCAAGGGATGGACATCGGCCACAAAACCGGAACCGCACCCGAATGCGTAGGCAAGAAGCCGGATACCCCTTAGGCATAATGAGCCCTCCAACTGCACGCCGCCCTTCCACCCTTCGCTCAAAACCCAACGCAATCAGCAGATATTAATAACCGGTATTATCCTAGAAGAGAACCTTTTTTTAGTCAAAGCAAGGAAAAGAATATAAAAATTTT